>WMED01003977.1:0-21345 GCA_019650415.1 Pipa parva
TCCCTACCTAGCTCCTCTGTTGCCCAGATGTCTGTGCTGAGTGCTATAGCGTTTCCTCTCTCCAGCAATGTCGCTCACAGGAAGTTACATCAATGTTGGGGGAGGAATGCTGTAGCGCTCAGCACAGACTGCCGGGCAACGGAGGAGCTAGATAAGGAGAGAAAAAAGTGATACTCGGCGTATAAGACGAACCCCAACTTTTCAGACGATTTTCTAGGGTTAAAAAGTAGTTTTATACACCAGCAAATACAGTATATAATACTACAACCTTAAACTGAAGTATTTCTATTATGCAATAGCACAAGCACATAGTGGATCTAAAAAATAAATAAGAAAAATTGTTTTAGCAACAATGCTTTTGTCATGTGGTAACATAGGTTTCTAGATGTAAATGTATTTTATTTTGTTCTCCAAAACTGCCTTGGATATTATGAAAGGATAACATACCACTTCAGTAATTTATAAAGATATTAAAATGAACCTCAGAGCACCACAGCCAGTATAAAAGCACACAGTCTGCAGCATCATGGTTTTTATATAGTCATGGAACTCCTCTGTGTCTATTAATATCCTAATAAATACAAAAAGTAAATTATGCTCATATATTATTACCCTCTCCGCCTCTTTCAGTTCTCCAAGGGCATTGTTCTATCAATGTAAGAATTACATACAGAACTAGCAACTACAAATGCCTATTATTACATGAAATAGAAATCTATATTCTTGGTACTGCTTTGCACTTTACGTTGATGTGAAATATAAATGTATGTGACAGCTTTATTTATTAAAATAATCATTCTCTAGTAACCTTATCATGTATTTTACTCTAGATACATAAAGGACTTTTCACCATATGGAGTTTTTTTTATAGAACACATTTAGCACGCAAGAGACTAAAGAGTGTGAGTGAGACCACATTTGTATGCATTACCTGCGATTCCTTTAGGGCGAGATTTACTGCCAACTTCTTTCTGTCAGCCTTGCTGATGTACTTTTGCTTCTGAAACATTTTCTCGAGGGTTTTCCGCTGGTCCTCAGAAAAGACTGCCCTTCTTAATATAACCCTCCTTATCTTGGAATTAGCATCTTGGCCCAATGGTAGCATGGTGTCATTTCCTACAGGGAAAGCGTTAGAGAAATAGAGAATGAAACCATCCGCAGTTGATTCGCTTTTACTACTTACATTCCCACAGATAATGGAAAGAAATGCTGACTGTGCATCTTGTATATACTGCTATATGTATATACTGCTACATAGAATATAAACGCATGCACATTTTTTTCAGTTCCTCTCTTGTTGCTAATGTTTTATTTTATTTTACAATATATTTCATCAGGTTCTAATGTCAACCAGCATTCCCCAGTCCCCATTCGCCTGCTTTTTAAGAATACAGATTGGAACAAAGGCATTGGGTAGAAATCTTTGCAAACAGTTGTATCCCTTAATGGTTGTTGTGTTTCTGTCTATGAAAAGAGTTATTCTCTAAAGTCCGAACTGTTGTGTAAAGGGGTGAATTTGCCAGCTAAAGACAGGCGCAATAGACTGCTACTGTCGCAGTCGTGTCTTTATAATGAGAATATTGTTGCAGTCGCCACTTTACAATGAGAGAATTGTCGCAGTCGCGGGTTTGATATGGGAATCCGCTGTTTGAGAATTCAACATTTGAATTCGGACTTTGCAGAATAACCCCCTTATTTTGTAACACCTCAAAAAAAATTGACAGACATGGAGTAGCCAGTCACCAGTTATCAAACCAACTACCGTGAAGGGGCAGAAACTCAATAGCAGCAAACTGAACAAAACCGTGTGAGAATAAATGGAAAGCTCTTTATTTACAGGATTTAGGGCCTTATTGACTAAAGGCCGAATAGTCACGTAACACTCTGAATTCATATCTGTGGGGAATTGGGGGAGGGATGGCAGGGTTCTGCATTCCACTTTTATTGTACTACACCACACATTGCATCCTATGACAAGTGTTCCACAAGTCTATTCACCACTTTGTCAATAATGAGAAGTGAATTTGCGACTATTTTGGAGATGTGACTTGAATTGTAGTGAGGTGAATTCAACAAGTGAAATCACCTTTTAGTCAATTAGGCCCTATTAGCGTCACTTTAAAGTCTGAACAAATTGGCCGCATAGATTACAAATTCCACAGGGGCAGGGAGTAAAGTGAATGGGTAATCTCTATAAAGCTATGCAGAAGATGCTGGCACTGTATAAACATGCACAATGAAGAAAGAGTGCTTGTATTTTCTGCATAATGGGTCATCTGTAATGTCTTTTGTGCAAGTAGACATCTCTGGTCTATTTATAGTCAAAATTATAGAAAGTTGGCAAACTTGTTACTATAAAGCTGTTTGCGTGAAAGTGAATTTGTTCTTCCTTAACTATAGATAACATGGCAGAAACGACCGGCTACTGTTTTCACAGAACACTAGCAGTTGGCTGCAACTTTATACAACAGGTTCTGATAATATTCCAGTGACTCTAATGCTGCCATTGTTAAATTAGTTCTCGGTATTAATATGTCTGACAGCAGGGGCGGTCCTGGCCCTATTGGCACCCTGGGCTAAACCCCCCTGCCCGTGTCGCCTCCCTCCCCTGCCCAGCGCCCTCCACTCACCTCCAACAACGTTCCAGCGACGCACCTCCTCTGATGAGGTAAGTTGATAGCGACGGCCCTCCTTAGATGTTCGGGTCTTGCTGGCAGCTGCCAAATTCAGCTGACAAGACCCGAAGCAGTAAGGAGCGCCGTCGCATTTAACTTCGTGACGCCCGACGCCTTATCAGGGTTTGGCTCCAGACTCAAGGGTTTAAAAAGGGCTGAAGGAATAGGTAACATTATACACTGCGGGAAAAAGCTTTGGTGAAACGCATACAATGTTGATTCATTTGGGAGGGACCACACACACTCAGCGATCATCCCCATGACTTGATTGACTATGTGGAGATCCTGATATTCCATCAAACTTTTCCTGTGCCTTATCAATTGGTAAATATATTCCAACAATGTGCATGTGTTTCTATATACTGTGAATATTTTATTACAACGAATGAGATGCACGGATTGGATTGTCTGGATTCTCCATGGTATATATACATTTGAATTCTTCTATGGGGGATTTTGATCATATGATCATTTATGCTGTTTCAATGTTATCTTGCGATTTTCACCTATCTTTAAAATGATCATATCTGGTTTCCCTCCCCATGGTTACATGGTCTCCTTTGAGACAAGTTTTTAAATGTTTTTAATCCATTTTTTGTGTTTCCTGCACCATTCATGGCCCTGGAGTCATTTGTTTGTTGTGAGTTTATTTTTTTTAATAAAATTCTTTTGTACAATCTTTATATTTATATTTGCATTAATCGTTTTCAAAACAGTTTTTTCAAGTGTGCGCTATTGTATTGGGTTCCTTTTTCTTGTATAATATGAATCAATGTTTTACCCATTAGCTGCACCTGTGATTATGAGGTTGAAATTATAGGTAGTGCTCGCTGCCCTCCCTGGTTCTTTTGATATATGTCGCATTTAACTTACCTCATCAGAGGAGGTGCATCACTGGAACACTGTTGGAGGTGAGTGGAGGGCGCAGGGCAAGGGGGGGGGGGTGTCACGGGGCAAGGGGGCGCGGGGGGGGGAGGAGGTCAAGTTTAGAGATGGGCGATGTGAGCGACAGCGCCCATCAGAAAGATTGTGCCCTGGGCTGTCGCCCACATCGCCCATAGGTAGAACCGGCCCTGTCTGACAAATGATCAGTGCCCCATTTGCTTTAAAAAAACGACCTAATACTGGAAGCAGCTACATCTACACTCCTTCTAATACCTACTACTCACTAAAATAGGATAAGATGAAGACAGATGACTCTGGATTACTTCACTGCTGCCATAGAGAGTGATTTATATCTACTTGCTAACTGCAACATTATTCATTTACATGGTGGAAGACCACCAAGAAGTGAGGAAAAGGTTTAGTCATGGTTTCCACTTTTCAATTGACTGTCAATCCTAAATGGACAATTAATAGGTCACTTTTAAAACTGTATATCATTCTGGGTTAATAAACAATTCTGGAAGCTGATAATGGGATTTCTGCATTCAGCCAACTTCTCTGTACACTCATCTCATGTCCTTAATCTCTTTTAAGGTAAAAAGAGAGAGAGAGAGAGAGAGGTGATAGGGTATGATGAGCTTAAAGAAGTCTATAAAAGTCACTTTCATTTACTGTTTTATTTTGCAGTGAAGTGTTTATAATTGTCTGAGGAAACACCATTGGAATGTGAGACAGGAGAAAAAGACTGCATATGGGTCTCGGCTATAGAGTAATACAAAAAGGCAAGTGACCCTTGCTAAGGTCTTTTCACTGTGAAATAGCTCTTAAAGTTCATCTGCTCAGTGAAAAATTGTGGTGAAGTCGCGTGTGGATGACTAGAGTGAAAGTAGCGATTGGTCACGGTGCTATCACCCATTCTACTGTGAGTCAGCCCATGTAAAACACTCTGTGGGAAAGTGGCAAACCCCTAAAAAGAAACTCATGTGTTTGCAGATCATTAAATTGCCAGTATTTATGGTCTTTCTTGTCAGGAATAATTGACTCCAGCAAATTGATTTTTAGAGACCTTTCATAAACCTAATACCCCGGATAAGCAGTAATGCTCACTCAAGCTAATATGCATTTAAATACAAACTCTCTAGCTTTATTTTTTAGTTCCCGCTGAGACTGATTTATTTGCAATGCATTTCTTATTGCAGCAAATGATTTTAAGATAAAACTTCTTATATTTCATGACTACATTCCACTCTCTGCATATGAAAATGACTGAGCGCACTGCATGTCACAGAGGACCCATCCACACTGACATTTTCAGTTTGTGGCTTGTGTTTTCACACAACTGGAAGTCCAGTATCAGCTCATTACTTAATACTGTGAACAGGTTTTGTGCACAGGTAATTTCAGGAAAATACAAAGACGAGAGTATAGGTGATACCTTTTATTGGCTAGTGAAATAGATGATAAATGCAAGCTTTCCAGGCTGATACCTGATGAAGAGGCCTTAGGAGCCTGGAAAGCTTGCATTTACCATCTATTTCATTAGCCAATAAAAGGTATCACCTATACTCTCTTGTCTTTGCATAAATCTATGGCTAACACGGTGCACAACTCTACTGCAGGAAAATACATTTACTTACATGTTCCTGCGTCATACCAGTAAATGTATTTTCCATCTATAATGTCCAATGTTATCTTTAAGGCTTAAAGGGCGAAATTTATTAAACTCAGAAAAAGCACTTTTTTCGCTTTTCTGAGTATAATAATCGGGCAAACACCCAGAAGTTTCTTGTGGTAAGTACCGCAAGATTTGTTTCGATCCATACTAACCGAGATAAACTTTTTCCATTGAATTTATGGATGGAAAGGATAGCCATACTTTATGTTAGTGTGATATGGCTACCTTTCCATGGAAATATTCAACGGGAAAAGTTTCTCTCAGTAAGTATCAATCGCAACAAATCTCACGGTACTTACCACGAGAAACTTCTGGGTATTTGCCCGTTTTAATGCAGAAAAGCCAAAACGGGCTTTTCCGAGCTTAATAAATTTTGCCCATGTATGAAATGGACAACTGAATGGAAGTCAGACATAAACAGTCCTTAATTATTATTTTTCTCAAAAATTGGTATAGTCCATACTTATCGAAATTTCATTAGAAATAAACATATTTCATTCACTCATTCATGTGTATATTTTATTCATAAACACATCTTTAATAACAACAAGGTCTGTGCAGAGAAACCTTATGTTTTCTGTGTTTTATTTTGCATTGAATAATCTTATTATTACGGTGGTATTGCTTTAAAAAAAAACAAAAAACATGGTAACAAGAAAGCTATTAGCCTCTTGCCTGGTTTAGTGTAGTGCAGCTTATTCAATTGTTCCGTGCACCTAAATCGAATAAATCTTCGGAAGGGACACTGAATAAGACTTGCTTTTATTTTTCTGAGAAATTAGCTATTTGCCACCGCATCACCAATTAGCCTTCCAGGACCCATTAAATCCTGTTGCTTTGGGCTTACAGAGTAACTCAAGCATTACTGATGAAGCATAAAGACTTACTTGGAAAAGCAGTGGGGGATGCCAGGGGCTGACAGGACCTACCACAGCAAGCTGAGTAGAATGGTGCAGACTGCAGAAAGTAATACTTAGAAACTGCTGCAAAAGAAAGAGGCACAACATTAATCTAATTACCCAGCATGCTCCTTTTCGGCCACATTTGGGCACCTTGCAGTTCGATGCAATCTGTGTTACATATTAGTAAAATATATAGGGAAATGTATCAAGTGGTGTTATCACAATGATAAAGAGAGATGAGCACTGTGGTATTATATGATACTTTATTTGGACTAACAGCTCATTGTTTAATTATTCAACTGGACTAAAACAGTTTAACCCATTTTTGTGCTATAATGATAAAGAGAATAAAAGCTAGATATCGATATAATGATAACTGATACTTTTAAGTAAAAAGAGTTAGTAATTCTTAAATCCCATGTGTATTATATTATATTATATGAATAGTCACTAATGAAAATAATGAACGCAAAGTGAATAATACACAAAATGTTACAAAATTACTTTGTGTCCATTAGCAATTGTCTTTAAATAATGTCACATTATAATTTTGTTAATCATAACCTGTTTTTTTACCATGTTATGATTTATTTTGTTTTTTTTACGATAGTTTAATTTATATAGCTATTGATAATAAATATTGTTGCTAGGCGCTATTTTATTCATATGACTAAGGCTGTGATCAGCGCTGGTACATAACATTGGATTTGTTTTTGCTATCAATATATTGTAGTTATAGCAGATGCTTACACCCTAATGGATGCCTGTCATAATATAACCTCCTTGTCCAATCACTAGACATGACTTGTTTTAATTTTATACATTGCTAATTAAAAAGGACTTTCAGGACTGGGTTTTAGAACAGGTTTTTTTGATCACCAAAAAGAGCAGCAATCAAATACCCCTAAGAAACCAATTCCTAGTACACATTAATGCAACAATGAATGCATATATAAATGGATAAAATTCTCAAATAACCATGCCCACCTCCAAGGTCCTCCCTCTAGGACAGCGGTTCTCAACCTGTGGGTCGCGACCCCATTTGGGGTCGAATGATGATTTGCCTGGGGTCACCTAAGACTTTTGGAAATATAAGGATTAAATGGGGTTACCCAATAATAATTAATAAATGGGGGTCGCCAAATCATGGGGAATTATACTAAAGGGTCATGGCAATAAAAAGGTTGAGAACCACTGCTCTAGGATCTTGATCATGACTGATAAAAGTACTTAGAGCAACCAATCAACTGTTAGCATTCACTAGTACAGGGAGAACAAGATTCATGAAAGTCAACCTCTGACTGGTTGCTGTAGGTTACTAGGCCTCTGAAAATGCTTGGCAATGTTGAAGAATTACCCTGAATATTTTTGTATATACCCTTCCGTTACCCTATCTGCATTAGGCATATTCTATAAATAAAATGTTGGCAAGTATGGCTTAGATCATTTTTTATTTGCATAGATTACAGAATTCCTCTTTATAGAGGGAGACTGATGAAATATGTACACTTGCATTGAAATCTATTCAAGTCGGCATTTAGTATATTCAATAAATATACCTCTTTTCAAATGAATGTTGGCATTTACAGAGTTTGTACAATATTCCAACAGTTAGCTGATGAAAGAATGCATTAAAACTATTGATATTCTGTAGATTTGTAAGGGTTCTTGATTATAGTGATGGCCTGTGTAATTTATACTACAGATGACCTATTTTGAGAGAATTGGAACTTGTATAACTCATGCAGATCTATATAGATTCCAGTGCAACCTTACACAGTACATTTTTCATATACAGGTAGTCCTCGACTTACAACGTTGATCCGTTCTTACGCGGCGTCGTAACCCGAATTTCGACGTAAGTCGGATCATAGGGTGTTATAGCGTGCAGGAGACTCGTTTTCCTCGTGTAACTGGGGTACAGTGTACAGAACTTGACTCTATTCTTCTGCCGCTGCACGAAGTTGCACATATGTAAGTCGGAATGAGGCGTCGTATAAAGCGTCGTAACCTCGAAACGACGTAAATCGAGACCGTCGTAACCCGAGGACTACCTGTATATGTAGGCATGTAGGTGTGTGCACTTGATAAACTAATTTTTAAACCATTCTGAATTCATGCTCTATACTGCTTTAGTCATGTTTATGCAAGATGACCCCTTTAAAGGAGCACTATCGGCTCGCTACCTCTAGGGGTGATTACTAAGGGGGAGGAAGGTCTTCTTCCAGCTGTTTCGCTGAAAAGAGCAAGGACAGTGGCAGGATTTTTTGGGAACCTTAACATGCTCAGAAGCAGTTTTTCTTCAAAATGCTGCTTCTGAGCATGCTCACCTCAGTGAGTATAAACAGGAAGTAGGACGGAAAGAGGATCACTGATCTTTGTGCAGCAGAAGAGATTGGCTCTATAATGACAGCAGGAGGCAGAACTGGAGAGTAAAACCCCTGATTGGTAAGTATCACACACTCCTCTTTCAAATCACCCCTTGTCAAATGAGCAAATAAAATAGAACATGGATAAAATGTACATAGTGCAGTGCTGATACAAAGTTAATGTAAATGCATGCTGCATGGATGCTTAAAGTCGTTGCATTACATAGCATTCATCTACATGAATTTTAATTCAGCACTGCTGTATGTAGATTTTATATGTGTTTGAATGACGCGGGGACCTTAGGTTAGTAGAATTGCTCAAACTAATGTTAGCAAATCATGCTATGAAATGGCATGCAGTTAAAAAGCATGTGTATTTCATGATGGTTATCATTTATCAAATAGGTTATATTTGGACCTGTGGGTTTTGGTAATTACTTTTTGACCAGAACCTACAAGAATCCACTTCTTGCAGCTGTATTTGTAGTCATCAGCTGAGATGAATAGTGTTTTGTTGCATAATAACAATGAAGATGCAGACTGCAGTATGTGAATTTCATGGATCTGGTTTCAGAAGAGATGAACTATGGTTCATCCATTTCATTCCATTAAAATAAGTCTAAATCACCTCCGATAGATTGCATGCTGCGTGTATTAATTTAAAACAAATGCAGTTAACATCCAGTATCAAAACTTGTTTATAATGAGCCTTGGAGCATGCAGACTTACATTTTCTTTGGGTTTAAATAAAATAGGTGAAAATCCTAGCTGTACTCCTGCCCTATGAGAAATACACGGCACAGAGCTGAAATCCCTTACAGCACCAGAGCACATCAGCTGTATGTAATTAGTCTCCAGAAAGCAAAGAGGAAGAGAGCTTCATGCAAACTGGGATTTTGGCAGAGCTCTCATCCTGATTTTTCATGTTTCCCATTAACGTTAGGAAGTATGGTTCCAAATGCTGTAGCACTGCACAGAGCTAAAACTACCTGAATACTTTTAATTAACACAGGGAGGTCTGGATCCAAAATACCTGCGCATACAACTCTCTCCAGACAACATATTTTTTGCATGTTTTTTACAGAAAAGCACTGCTTTTCCGGAGGGGTGGAGAGTTCATGCACAAACAGATTGGTCAATAGACAAGAGAGTGAATACAATAGTAGGTAAGGTCAGGAATAAGTAATAGTGATGATTTTTTTTTGTATTTATTCATTTTTTATATAGCGCTACTATATTACTCAGCACTTTACAGATTTTCATCATTCAATTCAGTCCCTGCCCCATGGAGCTTACAATCCAGTTTCCCTATTCAGTCACACAGACATAGACAGACACAGATGAATGTTTTGGATTGTAGGAGGAAACTGGAGTGCCCGGAGGAAACCCACACAGGTGCGGGGAGAACATACAAACTCCATGCAGATGAAATGCAGGGTGGAATTGAACCCAGTGCTAACCACTGAGCCATTGCACTTCCCCTCTGTCCTCTAGTGGGACATTATGTAATGTAATTTATAATGTAATGTAACTTCTCCCGTGAAGAAGGGGCATCAGCTCCCTAATTCACCACTTTGACTTGGTGAATTTGCCACTTTAACACAGTCTGATGCTTGATAAATTGTTGAATTACGTGCACACACATACAAATTAATGCAAAGAGTTCTGTAAGTCTGCGACTGTTGGAAGTGTCCAAACTGGATGAGAATTTGCCATATCACAGAATACAGAAAAATGTTATCGGATGCTAATTTAGACCTGTACTCAACTTTTATGACCCCCAAAAGGCTGTTAGATACACACAGGTGTATGATTCTTAGCTTACAGAAGCCACTGACAAAAATTTCAAAACATTACATTCGAAGATCTTTAGAATTCTGAAAAAAAATGTCATCAGTATATAGACAGCCATGTATCTAAACTTATAAAAACGCTAGCGCTGCAGCAAGTGGATGTTTTATGGTTCTAGTCAGGGGACACTAGAACCTGCCTTTCTTGCAGTCATGTGACCCTCCAATTTATCGGTGGCTAGGAAAATTTGCAGCAATTCACTTACTTATCAAGTAAGTCATGGTTTTATTGGAGGAGATTTGTACATTTTAGAAACTTAGCCCTGGTTCTAGTCTAAAAGAAATTTACTGGAAACCATAAGTTCGCAAAAGATACCTTTTAAAATCATTAACTCATTAAATAGACATGCTTTTGTTTTGTATTTATTTGCATATAACTGGTGGAATGTGCAGCATGCACTAAGTGTATCAGTCACAGTCCATGCAAGAGTTTATCTATTACATGTGTTTTTAAATGATATGGATGAAAATTGCATAAAATGTCCAGTATTTGAACAGTTTGCCCCTTTCACTTGTGAATACAATCACAAACATACTCTGTGGGGCAGCATTCACTGATATGCAAGATATGTTTTTCAGCTGTGCCCTCTGGTTAAAGGGGTGATTTGATATTAATATTTAAGTTCAGTAAAGGAATACCTGATACATTCATTTAAATAATTGTGTGCTTGTATTTTACTAATGTATTAGTAAACTAGTTGTTTTATCACATACAAGCAGTGCACATTGTCTGGAAATCTGCCCTACAGCACAGGTGGAAACCACTAAGTAACAGGTATTACCCATTCACTTACTGATCTGCTTATGCTGCTGTGTGAATATCTACAAAACACCTACACGCCAATGGTGGGCAACGAGGACAGAAAACAGACATACATGGTAAATAAAATGGCGGGATACGTGGATGAGAAACCTATCAATACAAGGATAGCAAGTGGAAAAACCCTGACTAGTGCATATGAGCCAGGATTAAAAAAACAATATCTGCTGGAAAATGAGGACAGGTTTGTAAACCTTTTGGCGGGTTATTCACTAAGGTGCAAATTCGACTGTCGAATTCACAAACAGCGGATTCCCATACTACATCTGCTACAATTTTCCCATTGTAAAGTCGCGACAATTTTCCCATATTAAAGTCGCGACTGCAACAATATTCTCATTATAAAGACGCAACTACGACTGTAGCAGCCTATTGCGACTGTCTTTATCTGGCGAACTCGCACCTATACGCAACAATTCGGACTTTAGTGAATAACCCCGTTAATCTTGGTAGCGATGTTATAAGCTGTGAAAATGAATGCTTTATACATTATTGTGCAGGTTGCAGCCTCTGTTTAAAAATATTTTTAATACTCTGTTATTGCCTATCTAAAAAGCTTTGATTGTTATGTCAAAAGTCACATTTAGATTTTTTTTTTTCATCAAAAAGTTGTCTTTGATTCTATAGAATTTAGAAGAAACCTTTACAAATATACACCGCAATGTGTGTTATTTGTAAATTTAAGCATACATTTATTTTGATAATGCTACCACTTTGACAGGGTATGGTGATTAGTATTACTAATCATGTACAAATGTCAGTCTGTTTTTAAATATTCAGATTTTGCAACTATATTGCCTTTTCATAAAAACTGCACTTGTTAAATGACTTGAGGCTATGAAATTTATTGACTCGTGTATTGCTTAAAGGGCACACTAACAGAGTTTGATCACTGGCTTTGATCTGGCTTACCTTATAATTCATATAAAAGGCAAATACCACAACATATGGAAAGGACTCTCTAAACCCCAAATTAGAGTAAAAGAACAATGTCTTGCTTAGATAGTTTCTTTTGTTGTTGTTCCTTTCATATCTGGGAAATTATGAGAACTGTTTCCTGCACAGCATCATTGATGTGAACCCATCCTAGCACCTTCTGATTGTTTTAGTTAAATATATGGCCTGATCAGTATAGTATGAATGGAGCATTTTAATGCTTTTGTATGAAGACTATCTGGGTTTGAAATACACGTGTTAAAACTTCTTAATACGAAATGGTTAGGGAGAATGCAGGGCGCTGTACAGAATGCTGTAAAGCCCTGCATTGTTTTCCAAGTTTCAATGCATATCAGAGTTCATTTGACGTTAGTGTATATTCACAATAAGGATGCAGACAATTACAGGGTTTTGTTTTCTGGTTACTAGAGGCTACAACAGTAGTGGAGGTTTGCACCTGTTTTTATGAAATTTTACTGGTATAAAAACACTCAAAATGTAGATACAGGAAGGAATCAGGGAGCAGGTTCGTGTGGATATACCTACAGCAGTCTTATGCAGTATACTGAATGCATGTTTAAAAAAAAAAGATTTAAGACTTCAGATGCTAATTGTTGACACTTTCAATTCTATTTTTTTCCCGAACATTTCAAAATTTGACAAATTATTTACTAACACTTTACTTTTTTACTCTTTACTTGAAGATTTTACTCTCATTCATAAAGTCAGTTTGATTGTACTGCTAATTTTTTTCATACATTTTATTTCCATATATACTTTATATATATATATATATATATATATATATATATATATATATATATATATATATAAAACCCCCCCAGCTAACAGAGATGGCAAACTGTAACAAAATCATTGCTGTCCTCTGCAATCTCACATTTAATTATATCCAAAATTCTACATCTACATTGCAGTTGCTTTTGCTACTCGAAGTAGCCGTTAACGTTTTACATACTGATATATACGCTACACTAAAAGGTGGGCTGTAAAAGACATGCATGTTATTCATTTGTTTAAAATAGTATTTGCTATGGGGTTATCTTATTCGGCTGATTCTTGTTGATTTATGTCTCAGCAGATAGTACCCTATAATAATTTGGCTTAATTATTCTAGTAATTAGTCTGTTGGCATCTCCCAAATGAATCATATTAATGAATAATTACTTAGGCATCAAGTTAATCATTTATGTCCAAGTGTATGCCTATAGTAATATTATAAATCTTTAACCTACAGAGCATGCAAACAAAAACTCTATGGAAATGGACTATGTATTTCCCCAAGGGGAAATCTAGTAACTGCACTGTATTAACTGATTCTCAGTATACAATAAAGTTCCTTCCCAGCATGCATGTGCCTAATAATGCTATCTAGCATATATCCAAATATAATATCTCTGCTAAAGCTTACACTTTGTACATCTAGGTTGCTAAGGCAACAGATTACATGAAGATCAGGTCCCACTCAGAACATTTAGTGTAACTACTCAAGTCTTTCACCTTAATATATTTTCTTTATAAAACACAAACACATTAAGCTTATAGCTAACAGTCAAACAGCCGATGGTCCTCATTAGACCTTACAGGTGAATACTACATTACAGTTTTACATACATTGCTCTTTCAAAGCAGCAGTAATAGAGACATACCTGTGGCAGGCTGTGGGTATACATTCTGCTGTCTGTTTATCTGGTTTATATGCTGATAAGACCATGCTGTAGGATAAGTACCTATGCAGGGGATCATTTGTTCTCTTGGACCCAATGAAATTGGCACAGGACTGCATGGTATAGGGAGACACTGCATAACCAAAGGGTCAACGTCCCTTAGTAAGTCATCAATCAGAAAACTTCTTCCCAAGTTCCCAAATTTATCACTTGCTGTGGACTGCTGGATGTGACCAGAAGCTTTTTGATGGTCACAGCCCAAAACATAAGACAGAGCTCCACGATTCATCCCAAAAGACAGGTCACAACTGAGTGAAAACACAGATCCTTGCCTTCCCAAAATGTAACCAACAGTTTCAACAAAGCCTGAACAGCAAGGATGGCCTTGCATAGGTAGTAAAAAAAAAGTTATTGTGTTCACTGCTCCATAGCTCAATGTGAGCCCACTGAGATAGGGGAGTTATTTTGCCTAAGAGAAGGTGTGTCCATTCATTCACTGTGTCAAGTGGGGTATGACATGGGCAACAATAAACTGCTGACTGTCTTTAAATGCAGTAAAGGGCAATACTGGACCCTGAGCTGAGGTCTCAATGTGCTTGCTGTAGTGTAAGCAGATTCAGTTAATCGTGGCCTTTTTGTCATGAAAGTGACGACTATCCTTCATTTTAGTGTTCGAAACGGGGGAATGCAAGTGGAGGTTTGGAGCTTTAAGGATTAATAGCAGTGTTCTGGAGGCAGATTAGCTAAACTATATGATATATGCATGGGAGACACTTTTATTTTGTTTAATCTTATGTTTACATAGAAAAACTTTTTTTTGTTTGTTTGTTTCTGGATCTGAATTTTAAGAATGTAGCAAACTGGAACTGATATAATATAGACTACTTTATTCAGGCTATTGGTACATTTGAGGATTAAGGCTTATTTTAAACACTCTTTGATGATGTAGAAAATTCTTGCACACTTTGTCCGCTCATAAGGGGGGGTTAAGCAGATTTTTAATATCTGCAGGACACTGGATAATATAAGCTACAGTATTACTATGATTTATTTTTTCAAGTTTGTAAGTAAAAAGTAAAACACATGAATACACCAGCTTGTTTTATAGAATTTTTTTTTTTTTTAAGAAAGGCAGGTTTTGTTTTTTAGCCATTCAGTAGTTTACCAGCAGTTTAAGGGAAACATTACCCTACACTACCCTACAGGTGCATGGTTTCGGCTTAATACATTTTTACCATGAATCATTAAAATGTGTCCTTCAGTTCATATAGAAATACTGCATTTTCTATTACATGCCTTTGAAATTGAAGTATTTTGTTATTTCTAATTAGCATGCACCAATATTGCTTCTTCCAGCCCATTTGAAAGTAAGAATACCTTTAAATAGAGAAAAGGAATTCAAATGTTTAACCCTGATGATTAGTGGGGGAAAACACTGGAGGCAGTCGTACCGGTAATTCCAGAATTCTGTATGCAGAATTCCATCAGCGTTCCAGTGAGCAGTGTTTGTGCGCCATGATGTTTACAGCTTCTGGAGTGAAATGTTGTGCTTTTAGAGTTCAAAATTGGGATGCACCCATGGTCTCAGAGTAAGAGAAACATTGCAGAATGCATGCTGTTTGCCTGAAAATTATTTTCCCTAAGAACTAAAACTACAGGGATTTTGTTTTCTGTGCTATCAGCTGCCTTAAAAATAGCCTGTAAGAAAAGTACAGTAAGTGACAGTCACACAATCCATCATTCACAGGCACTGGATGGAAGTTACAAACACCTTTAACTAATTGCTTAATTTAAAAAACAATCATTAAAACTTAGTAGTGTTGATTAACTTTGAATTCTATAGCATTTTTTGTGCTTGCATAAGGATAGCTTGCGGTCTTCTTCTTTACCATTACACTTGTTAGCTTTATGTGTACAGTCCCTTTATTACCATAATATACAGCTATATAGTTTAATTCTTATTGCTGGGCTATAGAAAAGAGACGTTATAATGAAAGGATTACATTGGTTAATCCAAGGGCACAAGAGCCTTCATTCTTAACCCCTGCAAGGGGATATGAACTTTGCTATGAGGGAACTCCCAGGGTTCCAACCCAAGGTTGAGTGCTGGTGGTAGCTGGACTGTAACTGACCAAAAGGCAGGAATAGAGAAACTGAAACAGAGGAGTGCTGGAACAGGACTGCAGAAATCTAATACACAGGCACTGTGTGCAGCAGAACTGAAGCACCCTGGAAACTGAATGCAAGTACACTTGCATTACTTAACATTGTAAAACTGAACCTGAAACACCAGAAATGTAGAACTGTATCACACAGAGACATGAAACCAGAAGTCAACTGATTGGCTGGGTCCTGTACAGGAGAGAAATGCAAGAGACTCCAATTCCAGTTGGTGTCTCATATGGGGCTGTGGATCACATGTTCCTAGAAACAGGGCAGAGTATAACCCCTAAATGATGGGGATGAAGAAGCCTATAGCACTGATGTAAGAAACAACTAGAAAACTGATATATTCCAAATGATCTGATCCTTAATAAAACTAAGAAATAATTATTAAAGGAAAACTCCTGTATTTAGAGTAGTTTCTAGATGCTTTTTATTTAAATGATGCCTTCATGACCTGTTTTGGACCCACAATCTTCCAATCTTCCTCAAGTACTAATTACAAAGAAAACCACTCATTGTCCTTAAATACCCACATAATACCCAAATATGTGTTCAATTAACTTCTTCAAGCACCAGTTCCCTTTATTTGGGGCCAGTGTGCCTAATTTATTAAACCCAAACACAAATTGACACACAATGGCTTATATCAGGGGCGGGCAATTATTATTGCCATCAGGCTGCATAAATGGCTCAGATGGCTTCAGAGGTCTGGGGGGGGGGCGTGTCTAACTTGCTGACTCCTATGGCGGTTGGCTACGCCACCCCATTTTTACATCTTGTCGCGGGCTGGTCTAAGGAGTCTGGAGGGCCAGATGTGGGCTGTAGTTTGCCCAGGTCTGGCCTATATGATACTGTACCTTATTATTATTCAACATATGATATAAAATGTATCTGTACATGCATTCATATCAGGTACACACACAGAGCTATCCAGTTGTAGTGATTTTTTTTTTTTATTATTTGAAATATTTTATTGTTAAGTAGTAATAGGTGTCCATTAATTCACAAAACAAAATGGTTTTAATGATAATCTGACTGGTTGCTATGGACTTTTGAGCCAAAATAAAATATTACACCATACACAGGCAAAATAAGGATTCAAAATACATAACTGGTTCAAAACTTACTGTTAGATAAGCAAATAAGTGTTATGCCTGTGGCTGAAATTTCTCGCTGTGGGTTATTACATATGATACTGTAACAATCTTCTTACATTGTACAGATATGCCAATAAATTAGGATGAATAAATAACATGTCAGCAAGTGATGAAGTAAAACCTTTATTTAAATAGCATATTATTCCTCATGTGTCCAAAATTTGTCTTCTCTCCTGACAGAAAACATGACACTGATTGGACGGCATGGCTGCCTGCATTGCAGTCAGAGACCATTCCTTTTGTGCAATCTCTGCATAGGTAATGCTTGCCCTGGGAACTTATGCATGAATGTTCTGCTTTTGATTTTGAAGTTTCCCTTGAAAAATAAAATTAAGACTTGCAGATCAGATTTATTTGTTGTATTAAAAGCCACTTTAAAAACTGAATTGCATCATATTTCATTACCTGAAACAGCAGCAAATAAAAAATGAAGGGGAATGATCATAAATTGTTTGTTTTTTTTAACAAATGAAAAATGATCTTTGTTTTGGAATTCAAATCGTTAACAGCAAGGTGCATTCTTTTCAGAGTGATTTATTGAGTTTCTTAGAGCAGGACTGCTTAAAATGCATAAACAGTTCTGAACCGTAAACATCCATGTCTCAGTAAGAAAAAAACAGGTCCCGCATGCTGTGCATGGAAATTGGCCTGAACAAAATAACCTATTGTGGAACCAATAGGAAGCCAAAGGTTACTTGTAATCAAATTTGAAGTTCTAGTTTCTTATAAAAAAGAAGAACAATTCCCATTTGAATGTACTGTCACTCAGCTTTTCCCATTTCTTGCTTTAGATACATGAGGGATTTAGCCTATAAAAAAATGTTTTAAAATTGACATTTATACAACCAAATAAATTCAGATTCTTTCAAACGCAGGTTAAGGTGCGTATACTATACAGTGTATAGCACAAAACAATAAAGTGAAGGAATCTAAAATGGCCCAGTAACCAAACATACTGATCAAAACAGAGAACCAGCACAGCAAAAAAATATAGCGCTGAGGATTCTGGGATTTATTCTTTGTAGGGAAACTGTATGTCCTCTTTGAATAATTTCACTCTATATTTGCCATATGGACAATAGCAAACTAACCAGGCATTTTACTGCTTGCAGGGAAAAGCCTGAATAAGCATCTACAAGCTATGGCCCATTGATTTATTTTTTTCAAGTTGATTCTTATAAAAACAAAATGCTTCTGACAACTTTTTTGCACAGAAAAACATGCCTGGAAAAGTCACTGTGCGTTATGTTGTGGTCCCCTTTTGAAGTCATGGTTTGTAGGAGCTTTTTCAGACATTTTGCTGCAAATGGGGCAGTGTGGTGGCTCAGTGGTTATCACTGCTGCCTTGCAGCGCTGACGTCCTAGGTTCAATGCCACCCTGGCATTTATCTGCATGGAGTTTGTATGTTCTCCCCGCACTTGCGTGGGTTTCCTCTGGGCACTCCGGTTTCTTCCCACAATCCATAAACATGCATCTGTGTGTGTGACAAAATAGGGAAAACTAGATTGTAAGCTCCATGGGGCAGGGACTGAAGTGAATGATGAATCTCTGTAAAGCGCTGCGTAAAATAGTAGCGCTATATAAGAACAAATAAATAATAAATTGACTAAGCTCTGATTGTGCTGTTTCTTTTCTTCAGCTCCGTACTGCAGGTTCCATTCTCTAATATTTTTTTATTTGGAGCTGCATCTCATTTTTTGTTGTTCAGGGAAATTCAATGGGAATCTGTCCCTAGTGTGGAAAAGTTGAGTTTCTAGTCTTGGTGAAAACGACATCTAGCCACAGCTTTGCCAGCCTTTCCCATGATTCTTAGTATACCCTAGCTCCATGATGGCTAACATATGACGTGTGTCAGAGGTGACATGCTGAGACATTTTTGATGAGAAACATCATGGCACCATTCATGCCATGCTCTCAGTTGGAGAGTTGTCCCACCTTCAAAAAAAATTATGGATTTTTCTCAAAGTGACACATTACCCAAGTTATGCTTGGATTTTATATGAATTTTGACACACTGAGCTTAAAAGGTTGAGCCCAAAGGTTAGGACAGCTTCTCTCCCAATCTCTCTAGGCCCCTTGGCTCCCTGTAAGCAAACGAATCATTTACAATGTTCTCCTTTTGACATATAAGGCATTTCACTCTATTGCCCCTCCCTACATTTCCTCTCTTGTATGCCCGTACTTTCCTCATTGTCAACTGTGCTCCTCCCAAAGCAACCAGCTTTGCGTGCCACACACCACTATTGCCCTTTCTTATCTTGAACCATTTTCTCTCTCTGCCCCTCACACCTGGAATTCTATACCCCTTTATCTTTTCCAGGAACATTCTCTCCGCACTTTTAAAGCCAAACTGAAATTCTACCTTTTGGAGCACTAGCACTGATATTTATCACTGATTTTTATGTATATATTTTATTTAATATTTAGACATTTATGCTTAATATTTGTATTTATGGACTTGTGTTTATTTATAATTAATTACTATATTTTAAGTCTTTGCTTCTAAAAATTCTAAATTGTGTCTATAAAGTATAATATTAAGTGAGCTTTAAAAATTGGGCAATCAGGCACATTTCCTGAATATGTATTCTTTAAAGGGGAATTACTGTATAGTCAAATTACATCTTTACATATGCAGTACTATACCTGAGTGAGAAACATTTCTCCCCAGTAGTTGTTTCATGTGACGCAGAATGATTGAGCAGGCAGCACTGATAAACTCCTACACCTGGAAATGTGTGTGACGTGTACTGGCCAGTTTTCCATGAAAAGGTATCCTCCCCTGGACATTTTTGCCCTACTAACTACTTAGCACATGTGCACAAATCAGCTTTCCCTCTGTAATCTCCTGCATTCCAACTTAATTTATGCAGCAAAAAGGTCAGCAAACTGATTAACTAATAGAAGTTAGGCAGCTTTTTCTTCTCATGTTACCTAACTTGGGAGGAGGACAAAATGTCAGCTTTCAAGAAACTGATTAATGGAAACAAACGGCAAGTGGTATTTCTTCCCTAAACTTTTTTTTTTTTAAACTTTTTGTTAAAAAAGTAATTGGCTTAGTTTAAAGGAATTGTATATGTATGTGTGCAGTTATATAGTACCCCTTTAAATCACCATAGAAAACAATGGAACTGGGTGAGGGCTGTTGAACGATGTGACTGCTATCAGTAAAGATAAAAACAGACATAAAAATAACACAAAACAAACCTGTGCAAAAGAAATCGCAAAACAACGGTGCACTAATAGTGCTTTAACTGAGAAAAAATTATAAAATGGAAAGACACAAAAGTCCTAAATGAGGATACACTCAAGAGTGAATGTGAGTGAACAAATATTGAACATATAGCTCCACTGTGACACTGCATACTCTGTGTTATAAGAGATAAAGTTATCTCTAAATGCTCACCAGAAAAATGGCTAATAGCCAGCTTTAAGAAATAGACAATGTATAAAAGACTTCCAACCAAATAGGATTTTTTCTCTCCAGCAATGTAAGGTGTCTTCTAACTCAAAATATAAGCTTGATGGATTTATAGCTTGATCCAAACCAATAGATAAGGGAAGAAACAAAAAAAGCTCCCATAATGTAATCAAATTTTTAATAAAGTTATTCAAATAAAAACAATATTATACTCACAAAGATGAGTTAAAAACAGGCTTTGAATGGTATAAGTAGATGATGATCAAAGTCCCAGCTATTGAGTTCAACAGGCACAAAAACGTCTTATGTAATGTGGATATCCTTCCTCTACGTGTTTCGCCGCTCAAAATGATATAGTGCAGCTTCCTCAGGAGAAAAAAAATATTGTGTACTGGGCTACCGCGTTGTTGCATTTAAATGGCACCGGCAACTAGCGCTTAAACCGGAAGACACGCATTGAAACATTGTTTTGCGCTTTTACGGATTTAATTTACGGAGTTAAGGGAGTAAGAAGCGTACTCCTTGAAAGAGAGCAGCATCTTCATTTGATATTCACACATCTTTTGAATCACCATTTGGGGGGTAATTCACCAAAGAGCGAACTTACCCTCCGGATCCTTCGCATCAGTACGCATACCCGTTTATGCGCTCGCAGATGTTCTGCATGCGGACATCAGCGAATGCTTTAAAGGGATTCCAGTTTTGGCAAAGCTTGTGAGGTTCTGCTCGTGACGCCTCGCGAGACTGGAATCCCTTTAAAGCAGAGGTCCCCAACCGCCGGTCCGCGGACCGGGACCGGGCCG
>WMED01003978.1:0-21345 GCA_019650415.1 Pipa parva
AGTCGCGACTGCTACAATATTCTCATTATAAAGACGCGACTGTGACAGTAGCAGTCCTTAACTGGCGAATTCGCACCAATTCGGACTTTAGTGAATAACCCCCTTAAAGTGTTGTATCCTTCTGATATGATACTTGTATAGTATAATGCACTTTTCCCATGTCTGTATTATATTTGTACTGCGTAAATTTGTGGTGCTTTATAAATAAAATTATACATACATACATAACTAATGGAGTAGGCAGCATATACCTAGCTGCATTAATCATGCAAAATATATATATTTTTTACAGATGTGCAGTTTTAAAGCTACAATATGGATGGAAGCTCCATAAATATTTTGGTTTACATCAGTTTCACTAGATTTCCCCTTTTTGCTGGGAGCGCTAAGTTAGTTATACTAACTACCTCTACTAGTGGTGCCAAATCATTGGTTTTAATTTAGATATATATAAAATGCAAATGCTGCATGGGTGGCTTTAAATTAGAGATATATTGCTTTATCAATCACAACTATTAATGCTTTTAATAAATAAGGAATAAGTATATATTAAATTGTCTTTAACTTATGTTAAACATTTTGACATCCTAATTGTCAAAGAGCCTGTAATTTTTTTCTTTCTTTTCCCTACTTGTAATTATGTGGTTGAATGATTTATTGTTGCTATGCTTGTGTAAGGGTTAATGGTGATGTTAGGTTAGGAAAGGTAAGATAGTAACTGTCCCTGAATGGTGATTTTGCGGTGGTTATCCACACCCCTGTAGGGCCTAGAAGCAATTAAACCAATGGGTAATGTGCTCAGTTATAATCACTCTGATGCAGAATGAAACTCTTCTCTGTTCCGCTGCCAGAAAATCTTGCCAAAGACTATGCTTTTGTTTGCTCATCCAGAGTATTTGAAGAGGTATCTAATATCATGTAGCATTAGCTTGCACTTTAGGGCCCATTTAGCTGAGCTGGCAAACGGGCCATGCTTATACCAGTAACTAAAAGGTACATGAGGGAGTCTGTGGTATTCCTGGCATAAAGAACAGCTTGGTTGTAATTATCAAATTGGGAGCTATTCACTGTTAACAGTCTGTGTGTTAAATGTGGTGCAGAGGGAAAAAAAAAAAAATAACAAGTTTTTAATGGAATCCTTTTCTGATTGTATTTATTTACCTCACTACTAACTGAAATATCTCCATGGGGTTTTAACGTTTGTCACTTCTGGGGGTGTTTAAAACATTTTATGCTGCATTGCTCTGTTTTTTATTTAGTGATATATAATTATGTTTTTGTGGTAACATTCCATACATTATATCTTGTATTCCCAGCTGTGAATTTGACATGCTGTTTATTATTTTTTTTAACCAGTTTACTAAAAACTCATCCTCTCCATTATTGAAAATGTCATCAGTCTTTTTACCTGTAACTTATAAGTAAAACTACAGCCAGATCAATTTGAGAGGAAATCATGGTGTTAAAACTGAGTCTCTTTCATCTATACAGCATTTGTGGCAAACTATATATTACTTGGATTTTGTTGTGTAGCACTGTAGCTAACAGTTGCAACTCCAGACAGCTGTTGCAATTGTGAAGTTCTCTGAAGGAAAGAATGAGCAGACACCATTGTAATTGGCCTCATAAAGTACACCTGTCATCTGCAGGGATGAAATACCCCAGAATAACTGATCGCTGTTTAGTGCTCACAATGCTTAATTCAGCCTAAACAATTCCCTGCTTCTATGTAAATTCCTTCTGACCTAGAGCTCTTGAGGTTGGTAGGAAGTTTCTATTTAATGTAAAAACATATGGGCATATCTGTCTGTTTTACCTGACAGGCAATAATTCTACATCTGAAAATGCCAATTTGGCCAGAGTTATCTGGTGACCTTATAGAGAAATATTCTATTATTAGTACATAAGATTCAACAACACTTCTGATAAAGATCACTTTGACTGTAAAATGGATCTTTGTCAGTGTAGACTGTTGTTTTAGTCCATGTGTTTCCAGTTTGACACTTGCTCTCAGTGATGCTCTGATTTTTCTAGGAAGATGTACAGGACATCAGCGAGCACATATCAGTCAGTACGAAGTGAGGCGAAGACTCCGCACCTCACTTCACACTATCGTGAATTCCCCCCTTAGTGCTAAATGTGTGTATTGAAGAAACTCAATTACTATTGTTCATGTCTATTTACTAGGTGGGTATACATGGGATTGATAGGTACAAGGACAAAAAAAATCCTGAAAACAGATTACAGATTACTGGTTCTGCCTTTAAATTCTTTGTTTCTAGAAAATGTGTAAGTCGCAGTCACATGTTTTTATTTGTTATTTAATTGGATGAGCAGTTAAGTCATGTGGTTGGGGGGAGTGCGCTCCTCCTCCTTTGCGGCTCACAAAATAGTTGTCGCCGCTGGAGGAGGGAGCAAAATGGCACCCTCCCCTTGGAAGTTTACCGACTCCTGAATTAGGGTATCTGGAGAGTTGAATGCTGTTTACAGCAGAAGAAAACTGGTCACTTTGATGAATTTTTCTGAATAGAGCAAGCGCAGTAGCAGTTTTCTGTTGTAAAACTGCTACTGTGCTTTCTTTATCCATCAAAATTCATAGGAACAGGAAGTGAAGAGGATCACAATGCTTGTCAAGAGCAGAAGACATTGACAAGTTACTTAGTGCATGTAAAGTTTCTGCTAAACAATGAAATGCTGGCTTCTATGGTTGGATTAAGTTGTGAGCTCATTGTTTTCTGCGTCAACAGACTGTTGTTAAGACTGTTTTGTCTGTCACAAAAGGAGAAATGGTGCTGTTCAATGAGACAGTCCTTTAGGTGAGATTGCAGATTATGCGAATAACTAGGAGGCCCACATGGAAAAATAATAAATGTTTGCATTGGTGCCACTTCATGTAATTTTCATTTGGTTTAGCTAGTCTTGTTCTGATAAATTGGTGATTGGGGATATTTCTTGTTCCCACAAACCTTTCATTATATGTTTGGTATCCGATTGGACCATACTAATTATTAGTAGATGTCCCTATCCTTAGAGACAAAGATTTCAAACTGACTCCATTTCACTTTGGACAAGTCACTTTGTCACTCTGTAATGAATTAGATTGGGTACTCCTCAGGGTAAAATCATATCCCAGTACTGCCATTATTCTTTATTTCTTGTATGTGTGCAGAGACCAGATAACTTTGCTTTGCCTTGCTGTTGTAGATGCTGTTTTATTCTACTTCGCACTTCTCATTGATTCCAAATTAGGAAAAAATGATGTTGGGCATCCATCATATGTTAGCTAGGTTATTATGTGCATAAGATCTACTAATATAGTAAATATTTACCTCCCACTGAGGCATACATTAGATGGCAGCATGCCAGTAACTGGTCTTTCATGGTTGTTGCTTCTGAAGTATATTGACAAATTTTTAATATCTGTTTTAAGTGTTTTCGGTGATCAGTTAGCATTTAGAGTGTATGAAGTCTAATGGTTTTGGTGAATATTTTTGTAGTGTTGACACAAATTGTTATTTTGTTACTGACTAAAATATCTTACTGACATGGATAAACTGTTTCAGAATCAAATCTGGTTCATTTCACATCTATGGATGTACAGGTACAAGCAACACAAGGGCTATTACAAGTTTTACCATGGGTCTATGAATGATTACTCAGAATTTAAGTCTGCATATAATGATAAATCACTAAATATAGGGGGTAATTCAGCAATGTGCAAAGTGAGCTCCGGATCCTTCGCATCACTTCTCACATGCTGTTATGCACTCGCTGATGTCCTGCACGCGGACATCAGCAAACGCTTTAAAGCTATTTCAGTCTCAGCGAGGCGACTCGAGTGGTCTCGCCGAGACTGGAAACCCTTTAAAGCGTTTGCTGATGTCTGTGTACAGGACATCAGCGAGCGCATAACAGCATGTGCGAAGTGATGCGAAGAATCCGGAGCTCACTTCACACATTGCTGAATTACCCCCACAGTTGTGTTGTTTTACATCAAGTGAAAGCAGAATTCTTTTTTCTGAATATTTGTAAAATATATTGGTGATACATTGAATATTGGTCTTTTTGGATTTTGGTTTCCAGTATTTTGTTCATTTAAACGTGCAGTTTACAACATCTGTATGTATGTATAATTTTATTTATAAAGCTGAAGCATCACTTTTCATTGCTTACCTTAAAAAAAAAAATCTGAATGTTATAAATATGTGAAATAAATCACCTAACAGTACATTAGTTCCTAAGCATATATAGCATATTTTAACACTGTGCAGTCTCCCTGAACAAACCAAACCAGCTAGCATCTGTTACACTAGAATTTGATTGATTACATTAAATAATTGCTTAGACTGTTTGTAAGACCTATTATTAGGGCCTGTCCTTATTGCTGTTTAATAAAATACTAACAATTGCTGTATAGCAGTCATTTTGTATAAGTATTTAGCTGACTAAACACCTTGTTTATTTGATTTTATTTAAAGGGGAACTAAAGCTAAAGACAGGCTGGCAAAATTAGGCAAACAGATTAGCTTACCACTAGGCTGACAGAGTCCTCAGTTTCACATTGAAATGGAGATCTCTGGCATCTGAGAGTGTAGAGGGCTCAGGACCTCCCACTCAGCCCTCTGACCCAGCATTGATGTGTGTAGTGATCTTCCTTTCAGTGTCGAAATTGAAAGCTCTGTCGGCCTTTCTAATAGGGCTAATTTAGCTAGACACAGGCTGGCTGGTATTTAACATGACAGCTAGACAGTGGCTTTAGCTGCCCTTAAAAGTGGCAATGTTACATATTGAAACTTTGTATAAAAATATGAATTATGAGTCTGATAAGTATTGGAAATTTTAGATGCATTTGTATTGTATATCTATTTGCTCCCTCTCAATCTTCATTCTAAATTTTACTTCCTATTTCTGACATTTCTCCTTTCTGATTATTACAATTTCAAGAATCTCACACTATTTGTATAACTGTATTATAGAAGGGCAAACTCTGCATGTGAATGACATGGCTGTTCCAACAGGCTGGCCTGAGCCTCTGATGTGACCCCTCAATCTGAACTCCTATAAACTTCTTGGTATAGAGTCATAAATTTAATAGAACTAGGAAGACATATAGGCATGAAAATCATCCCACTATATGGAATTAGTGAGGCAGTGATTTGATGTCATAATTCACTTAAATTGCTATTAATGGGAAAATCTGTTCAATGTATAGATACAATGAAAGGTTAAAGCACAAGGCATTGCCATATTAGGTAAACAGTGCATTAGTTATTTGGATGTGTTTGCATGCTTTACATAAAAGGGGAGGGGGAATTGCAATATAGGCCAAGCTCCATTGTTTGGGTCCTTGGAACTATTTTTATTGCTTCTCAATATAGTTTGTATGAAATGTACTATACAGAGACCATAAAGTAAACCTCCTATGCAATAAAAACATATTACAAAGCATTTCTCCTAAGACCTAAGCTAATAAAATAAAAAATATTCTTGCTAATTGAATCATGCTTGCAGTATCCATTTTCTGCAGTCTTTTGTTGCATAGAAAAATAATAAAAATCTGATATCTCCTTTTAGTTGAGGATAAAGTAATGCCATTTTAACCAGTTTATTTTTATATTTTATTTTGATTTTAAGCTAACCATATTAGCTGCATATCTTCGCAAACAGGTATTACCTTAATGTTTTTTTATGTAAACCAATCAAAGCAGTGTAAAAACACTGCACACTCTGTAAGGAAACCTTTTGAACTGGAAATGCTGGGCTTTTGTCAAGGGATTTTATAACACAGTTCAGCAAAGGGAAAGAAAAAAACATCTACCACTAGATTTTCTTATTCCTGCTGCTTTGTTTTTTAACTTACACACAACATGCTTTCACTGTTGGCAGTCTTTCAGCAGACCCCATAATATTAATCATTGATTGTAGCAGCATGGGGCAGTTGAAATGTGGCCTCTGGCATCATCCTCTCCCTAGGAAAGAATCCAATTGGCCTCATGGCGCAGTTAGAGTGAGTGACCTTACTGGTGACACAAAAGATCAAACTACAGGTTCTTAAGTGCAGTATTTACTCTTTAACCTACAGCATCTCCCTCTCCCTAGTGGGCCTTGAAATTGCACTTTTACAGGTCTGTCACTTGCGTCTATATAATTTGATACACAAAAGATGGTGGGTTGTAATTAACCCATTCCCAGAAAACAAACATTTTCCCATATTGATAGTAGGATTAAAGCTATACAAATAAAAATATAGAAATAGGATATAATACATTTGGTACTATCTATTTCCATTGATCATCGTGATGTTTGAAACTCACTTTCTTCCTCTGTGAGTTTGTTTATCAGCCGATAATTGGATAATAATTATATAATTGTTCCTCTTTCTAATTTTGTGACTAATTGCAATAAATGTGTTCTTGAAATTCCAACTCTGTGGTGGCAACACCACTACAGTAGTGCATGCTTTCTCTGCTGTTAATTCCAAACTTATCAAATACATCCCTTCTTTACATTTTAGACATTATGTGGTTTACATTTCCATTACTTGTTCCAAAGTTTAATAATGACACTCTTTTCATGAAATGGTTGGCTACTAATTTTATGTTTTCCCAAATATGACAATTATGTGCTTATCTGATAAATCATCAATTATTCAATAATTATTCAATTCTTATTATTTTCTGGTGTACCTAGATAATCTTTTAAAGCATGCAGCAAGCTAAGCAAAAAGAGATCATGTCAACAGACTTCATTTGTTCATTGCTGTCTTGCTGCAGTAGCGAACAGGTACAATTTCATTGTAGGAACAGAAGTAATAGCATATTTGTTACCCAAAGCCTAGAAGGGTAGTTTTAAATAGATGCTGGGATTCTTTGTGTTGTATGCATTTCCTGATACAGAGCTTGTAACTTTTTTTCTTTTTTTTACAACCCGAAATTTACTAAACTTGAAAAGGTTTAAACAGATAGATTTTCTCCCTTTACCTAAAGAACATGCCACATACAGGATAGAATTCCCAACCACTGTTTTCTATTTATTCCGGTGACTCTATTCCTTTTCGGCCATCCAAAATAATGCTAAGTTTACAGATGACATATTTTTACAGCATATTCCATTCACTGTAAACACTTATTTAGGGAGTGGGTTATATGCATTTTTGCATGCTGACAAGCTATTTTACTGTGTCTATATACTCTGAAAACATGGCATACATCTTCACCTTTTGCACGAGACAAAGTGCTTTCCTTAGTCATATAATATGTTTGTGCACAAAGTCCAATATTAAGTTTGGCTCCTTATATGTACTGTACTGTATTTATTTCTCCAGTAAAGCTTTAATCTAGTGTGATAAGCCATTTAAAGTAATATTCATGCAAATTACCTTTACTTGGGATCATTTATGTTTGCAATTGAATTTGTTTATAAATATTGCAAACATTTTATAAAACGTCTATATAAATAAAAATGTAAATGTTCGTTTGTTCCAAATCTTAAATCTCCGAAAGTTTTTTGCTGATTGCTTTGAAATTTTGACACAATGTTGCATTCGAATTCGCACGTTTTTATATACCTATATTATGTAGATGTCACACCTGTGACAGATAAAAAACATGCTTTTTTTTTTTCAAAACAGTGACCATACTAAATATTTTACGATTCCATTTCAATGTTTCTGATTGAGCTGTGTTGATTGATCTACATTTGAATTGAAATATTTTGTTTTTCAAAATATTTGACGATTGCTTCTCACATGGACAGTTATATGTTGTGTGTTCTAGAGTCGGCAAACCAGACAATCTCTATATCTGCACAGACAATGGAACAACAAAAAAATATTGTATACCCACAAGCATTGTGAAATGAAACATATTAGAAACGTGCACTTTCTCTTTTCTTTCTTTTCCATTTAACAAGACTGAGCCACAGTAACACGTGGCCGGGTACTAGTTTTTAATAAAACTTTACTAAACCATTTCCATTTCAATATTGATGTTAAACTGTACTGATTGCTCATTGCCCCTGGAACTGACATAATTTGAATCCAGTTATTTTTAATAAAGTGTACCCTAAATGGATTTAATTACAGGTGTGATATGGAATCTTTTCTAAGAGATATTAGAATTTAAAGTCTGTTTGTGTTATCATCTAGCTGTACCTGGGTCACGCGTTGCTGTGGCTTAGCCTGGTTAAATGGAACTATAAATACAGGACAATCACATCAGCCACCAGCAAGACGATCACAGAACTCAGAAGAACCGTCGAGGAGAGGAAAGCGTGGAGAGGACTGTTCCATAAAGTGGCCGAAAGTCGACTTCGACTAAATGGCTAATCATCATCATCATCATAAATACAGGGGTTGGACAATCAAACTGAAACACCTGTCATTTTAGTGTGGGAGGTTTCATGGCTAAATTGGACCAGTCTGGTGGCCAATCTCCATTAAATGCACCTTGCACCTGTAAGAGCAGAGTGTGAAAGTTCAATTAGCAGGGTAAGAGCACAGTTTTGCTCAAAATATTGCAATGCACACAACATTATGGGTGACATACCATAGTTCAAAAGAAGGCAAATTGTTGGTGCACGTCTGTGACCAAGACAGCAAGTCCTTGTGATGTATCAAGAACCACGGTATCCAGAGTAATGTCAGCATACCACCAAGAAGGATGAAACACATCCAAAAGGATTAACTGTGGACGCAAGAGGAAGCTGTCTGAAAGGGATGTTAGGGTGCTAACCCAGATTGTATCCAAAAAACATAAAACCACGGCTGCCCGAATCATGTATATGTGTGTGTGTGTGTATATATATATATATATATACATACAACACAATATACATATACACACTTGTATATGTCATTCCCAAGACAAATTGATGCTGTATTGGCTGCAAAAGGAGGCCCTACACCATACAAATAAATTATTGTGGTCCAAACCACAGGTGTTTCAGTTTCATTGTCCAACTCCTGTATGTTTCATTTTACAATGCATGTGGGTATACAATATTTTTTGTTGTTCCATTGTCTGTGCAGATATAGAGATTGTGTGGTTTGCCGACCTTTGAAAACACAACATATAACTGTCCATGTGAGAATCAATCTGTGTCTAGATCTATACTGCACAAATCTAAAGATAACTAAAAAACAAAAAAATTTAAAAATACTAACGAAATGTTTCAGCTCAAATGCAGATCAATCGACACAGCTGAATCAGAAACATTGAAATGGAATTGTAAATTATTTAGTATAGCATGTGTTGCTTTCACGCACAACAGATGGAGCTGTTTTTTTTTTTTAAAAAGCATGTTTTTACCTGTCACAGGTGTGACATCTATTTAATATAGGTATATAAAAGCACACGCGTATTTGAATGCAACATTGTGTCAATATTTCAAAGCAATCGGTGAAGAACTTTCGGAGATTTAAGGTTTTGAACAAACAAACATTCACATTTTTATTGATATAGGTATCAATCATTTTGCATTGTAACAAACAGCTTAAATCCAACAAAATGATCTTCAGTGTTCAATAAGCTGCAGACTTATGTCCATTATAAACTGGTTAATAATTTTACTCACACTAGAGAGGCGTTTGTGGAGCAGAGATCATACAAAAACTGTAAAGTCTTGAATAACCTTATTTACACTGAAGGAAATAAATTTAGAGATCTGATGTGCGTCTAGTTCACAAAGCTGTTTGATTTGAAAGAAGTGCACGCTACTTAATTAAATAAGAGACCCAAAATAGAGAAAGTAAAGCTGGAGTAACATGCCTTTAAAGCAGTCAGTAGTAACATGCCTTTAAAGCAGTACTGCGGCTGTACTAATACAAGTCATTGGGAACTTGTGAGAAATCCAAAGGCAGCCTTGAATGGTGTGCCATCAACCTAAATGTACATATTATCTAATAATACATAAAATGTAATAGCCTTCTGTTAAATACTTGCAGTGTGGTGATGTGAGTCTCAGAACCTTCTTTGTGTTTATAGGATGTAGACATATGCAAGTGTTTTAAATATGGGTTGTCTTGACATTGCTGGCATGTGAGATACTGCCCCCGCCTGTCATTAGTAGCGTTTAATATTTGATAAGAAAGACCTTTTATAAAAGTGTTTCAAGCGTAGTTCTTAATTGTGACCTATAATATTAATTTAACACTTAATTATTTTTAGTTTTTTAGCTGGAGAAAACATTTTAGTCACCTGTAAGTGCCTCAGTATTATTGCATGATAAGGTTGGAGGGTTAATATTTTTATTTTTGCCGTCTGTTTGTATCAGTATTGCAACTATACAGTTCCACATTATTTTCCTGCAGTTGCAACTGTCTTTCAGCTGTTGAGTGCTTTCACTGATTTGTTTCTACTCAGGAACTTGGTTAAGGGATATACATTTTTCTATTGTTTTAAGCAGAAGGCTAAAATAAAATTCAACATTATTGTGAGGCGCAGAGATGGCAGCTTAAGAGCGGGAGCTTGAGCGCAGCCGGGCGCGAAACACAGATGTCTAAAGGAGTCATCTGCCAGCTATACTACTCCTATGGAGAGGCACTCTCCCTCGGTGAAAGCATTCGACACAGTGCTGTCACTGATGCAAATGGCCCAATGGAACAGGATGCAAATAGTCAGCACCCTGCTGTGCACCACTGCCCTATTAACGGCTGTGCCAGTGAAAGCCTCTGAAAAAGTGCTACTTCCAGGCCTCTGGGGGCCAGGAAAGGTCAAACAGAGAATTGCCATTTGAATTGGAAATTGTCTGGACTCTGAATTTCGATGAGTTCTGATACAGTGGGGTAGCCATGATAATGGTGCAGTGTTTAAACAGCCTTTTCAGCTTAACATGAAAGACTAGTTCACTAAAAATAATATTGAGATCATTACAAACTGTATAATATGATATAGGGACAGGGAAACGAAGTAACAGAATGGACAGATGATGGAGGTAAAAGCTTGCTGTCTGAGAACTATCTATGCGGAATACATTGCTTTACACTTAAGGTGCATCTATTGCTCTATTTAAAGCATGTTGAGTTCTTAAAGAAACTTTTTTTTTTTTGCCAGACACAGTCCTTAAAACTGAGAGTTTGGGCATAGACAGTTAAAAGGGACAAGAGAGATCTTCAATCTGCTACCATAGTGTGAAAAGAATATAGAGATTTGTTACAGTCCTTAGGAAATTACCAAACACAATTGCTCTTTTGTGAGGAGGGAGGTGAGCAATTACGGTCATGTATATTAATAATGCTGTAATTTAGATAAGAATAAATAGTCTTGCATATAGGATGTGGTGCCTCCCCCCATGCAGTTGTTGGTAATATTGTATTATTTCTTATTGATCTTTTTAGAAAGAACAAAACCTACAATACACAGATTCAGTTTAAAAAGAAAATGTCCAGAAAATTCTTATTTCCGTTCTTTATGTTTCATAGCACCCAGGTAGTGCAAGCATATCATCTGTCTGTCTGTCTCAGTTCCATTTGTAGGGGTTCGCAAAGCACATGGCAGCCAATATACAGGAAAGTACCACCCACCTATCCCTGTCTCTGACAGCATGGCAGAATTATTGATTGCCATGCTACAGACTTTTATGTGAGTTTATTTGATGGATTAATAAAATTTAAATTGTACAGGAGAGTTAAGAGTGCTTGAATTTGGTCGTTTCCCTGCACCCGGGCATCCATTCTACAGAGTTGAAGTGCTATGCTATAGGTGTGTGTAAATATATATGTGTGTGTGAGTGTGTGTTGCTTAAGACTTGAGAAAGGGAGGATACACCTCTTGAAAGCTTGTCTAATCTAAATTGACTGTTAATACAATAAAAAAAGATATCACCAAGTATTACACAATATGATATATTTTTGGGAGGGTGGTATTTTTTTCCCTGATGCATAGAAATAGTAGAAGTAGTGATACTGCTACTACAGTTTACATATATATAGTTTGGCCCAATCAGATGTAGACCATTTTGCAAGCAAAGGGGAGGAGTAGCTTTTATATTGAGCAAGGACAGGGACACAATATGTTTTGTACCTCTCTCTGGGGGCATATGAATGCAGATGAAGAATCCTCTCAGGTTTAGCAATCTCAAAGCAGTGTCAGAATAATAGATGTTGAGCACATGTCAAGCATTTGTTAATTTCTCTGTTATTTGGAGTTTATCTACCATGATCAATCTAGTAAACGAGTGCTTGGCTTCTGTGGCATGTGCCATTGAAATGGTGATTAGGCCAGCCAACTGAGCCTTCTGGTTTCCATCCCTGCCAGGTAACCAGTTACGTATGAATAGCAATCACTTTCCAATTAGGAACGGGTGTACAGTTTAAATGGGTTGAAATGTATTTGGAGATGGCCACATTAACTTAATGCCGTGCAGCTAACAAAAGTTCTTCCACTTGATTTTAATTCAGCACCTAACAAGGATTAAATGAACCCAGGATAATGTAATTAGGAAAGTGATAAATATGGATAACTCCCTATGCTCTTATTTATAATTCGTTTGTTTATTTGAAATAACACTTTTTTTTCCAGATAAATACCTTTTCACAGTTTACAGAATTGCACACTTCAAGAGTGCATATGTATAGAACAAAACTTTAATTTTAGTTCATTTTCCCTTAAACATATTGGTATAGGATATTCTCCACTGCCGGCCTTCATCTACCTATTGTATATCTAATGTAAGTGCCAACTACCATACTGTGCCTCTGAAAAATAATCATGTCTGGACTCCTCTCTGCGAGTGGCCAAATAACCATTTGGCCACTAGTAGTTTTTTGCATTACTTTCAAATTGATGAACAGTTATGCATGGTTGTCTTTGCAGTAGGTTAATAGTCTATAAATAAGCCAGTGTATTGTGCCTTAAAGGGGTTGTCTGCCTTCAAATTCACTAATTATTTGTTGTAGATAGCTACTGGAAATTTTACTACTGGAAATTTTAGTTGTGGTGCAATTGTCTCCTTTATCCCTGTGACATCATTTCACTTTAATACATGTATCTATGATGAATTCACTACAATTACACCACTTTTGCAACATGACAATTTGTTCCATTGCAGTGAAAATACTCTAAATAGTAAATATGCACAACTGCCTTTGTTACACATTTTGTAAATTGATGGAAACTTATTAGAGGACAAGAATTTACTTTACGATGAATGAACCCTTAGGCCGGGTTCACACTATGCATTTCTGTGCTGCTCTTTTCAAAATTAAAAAAAAAATGCATCTCAAATACCTATTATATTTACCTAATCTGGTCACACTAGTGAGACCGTGCACCAGAACGCCATTGGGATGCTTCATGCTGAGTTTCTAGGGAGAGTATGGATGATGTGACGCGATGAATGTGATGACATAGAAGGAGTCAGGAATGTCGAAGGAGTGGTCACACTGTGTTGGGTAAGTACAACAGAAAAGATACGTTAGCCTGCATTTGCCAGGATGTACTTTTCTAAAAGCACAGTGCACAAAAATGTGCTAGTCTGGCCCCAGCCTTAGCGCGTGGGTAATAATTAATGCATGACTATTGGGGTGACTTTTAATACTCTCATAAATTGCTGAAAGTGGTACATTATATATTATATTACACAAGGCTGTTTTCTGTTGCTTTCTATACTACCGTAGTTTAAATTCTTGCTGATAGTATTACACTTTAGTGTGTTCAAAAGTACTACAATTCCCAGGTTGCCATGGCAGACAAAAGGACCACTATATATGTATGTATGTATAATTTTATTTATAAAGCGCCACAAATTTACGCAGCGCTGTACAATATAGTGCATGTTTATATGTGTGTGCATATATGTACTGTATGTATAATTATATTTATAAAGCACCACTAAGTTACACAGTTCTGAACATATATCACTCACACATTATCTGTACTGTGATCACTAACCTCTTGTACTCCAGATTCCGCTATGTAAAATTATAGTACAGTTCTGAATGAAGTGCACTCCATGAGGCTTTGTAAACAGTTTTATTATTTTGTCCAACTTTTGGCTATGAGGGCTTGGATCTTTCTCAAGACATGTTTTACCCTTTAAGATTCGCTTCAATAAATATTTTCAAAGGACACACACCCTCGTTGCACACACCTTACTTTTTCCCTCCTTATGTCACACAACAGAGCAAAAATCACACCAGAAGCAGAAGAACACCCCGTGGTGGAAATAGCTGGAGAAAATCACAGTAGAGTGAAAAGAGGCATGAGATGCAAAGAATAAAGATAAAACTTACTTTAGGAAACATAAACCTGTATCACAGTGCGATGTAATAATGTTAAAAAGACAATCACCAAAGCTAAGTGCTACATGTACTGAATTAAAATAATCTAGTCACATACAAAAATATAAAACTCAGTTAAAACAAACACAGTTCGCTAATACCCTAAGTAAAAAAGAAACATCATTAAATTGATAAAGATCTTCTCCATATTAAAATAAATCGCCATAATGCAATACATATCTCCCAAACTGCCTATATTGGTCCAGATCAGAATAAAATAAAATTGTATATAAATAATGATATTCCTATATCATATATAAGAAAAATGTCAAAGACAATTGTTCGTTTAATCCATAGTGGTGATCTGTTCCTATAAATCTAAAGCTTGACAATTGGTGATCTCATGATAAGAAAAATGTTGGGCCTGGTTGTTTGCCATCCCTTTATGAGGAATACTGCCACTCTAGACATATAGTATGAATAACCATACAGTGTAATTGTCCTTGCAGTTTTTTTTACTCTCTTTACATTTTATGCTATAGTGTTGAGACTGTCTTTTTAATTGACATGGTTTTTGTTAGTTAATGCAGGGATCCTATTAACACATCTTTTGTCATAAGTAATGAATAGGCCATACTATCCCTTTAAAACGTATACACTATATAGCATTCTATAAGATCATGAAGGAAAGGCTGAAACTTGCATTGCAATAGCAGGGCTCATTGCTCTTTCTAAACTAATTAAATATGTCTGGCTCGGTATGCTCTGTTAGGCTCTCAATATGCTTACTATATTAGAATATCCATAAAAATGGCATACAGCTAAATGGGCCTTTTACCCTTATTCATATTGACATACTTGCAAGGATTTTGTTTTTATAAGCAGACCTTTTTATGTCTAACAACGTGGATTTAAAATGTTTTGTTGCCTTAATTTGCTGCTCAGTCACACCTCTGACTAGCAGGAATATAGTAAAAAGAAAGCTTATTTCCATACTTTGTAAATTGGAGCAACCTTAAAATAGTGTGCAACAATTAAGCCAAGTACTTGTATATTTAAATGCAAGTTTAAAGGTAGCATTGGACTTATTCATCAAAGTGAGAATTAGTCTGTCGAAGTAAATTCTTATTTAAATAAGTAAAAGTAAATCTCCTGACTCATCAGTTCAATTTGACAAAGTAAATTGGTGAACGTGACACAACATGCCTTGCCTAATTGACTACTGTTACAGACTCTCATGTATGTATGTATGTATAATTTTGTTTATAAAGCGCCACAAATTTATGCAGCGCTGTACAATTCAGCGATACAAGTACAATACAAACAAGGGAAAAGTGCATTAAACAATACAAGTAAAATATAAGAAGTTCAAGTATGGAAACCGGCACTCCCAGAAGTAAAAGCAAGAAAAGTTTATTGCTTCATGTTAAAAACAGTGTGCATCATGGTAGATAAAAATTAAGCATGTATGATGGCACCCCCTAACGCGTTTCGTGCATTAGGGCACTTAATCATTTATTAATCATAAATAGATAAATACAATAGATATATACAGATATTAAATATAAAAATTATACATAAAATGAATGATAAGAATCAGTGCTAGTGCTCTGACAGATAAGATTTCAATTAGGTTTTGAAGGTGGAGAGGGAATGTACCTGTCGGAGACAAAGGGGTAAAGAATTCCAAAGGTGAGGGGCAGAGAGTGAAAAGGGTTTAAGACGAGAAAGAGCAGTATTAGTACAAGGTACGCAAAGCTGGTTGCTGTTAGAGGAAAGTAGTGGATGCTGAGGAACATACAGACATAAGAGTGAGGAAATGTAGGGTGGGGCAAGAGAGTGGAATGCCTTAAATATCAAAAGGAGAACACTGTAAATAATTCTTTTAGTTACAGGAAGCCAAGGATCAGAGTGAGGTTGGGAGAAGGGCCGTCCTCTCTGTAGAGAGAGAATTCTGGCAGCAGAGTTTAGAATAGATTGGAGCGGAGAGAGGTAGGAAACTGGAAGGACAGATAGAAGAACATTGTTCATGCTTGATGAATTACTTGTGCATGCGCACATAAAGTGGTGCAAAGTGCTCTGTAAGTCTGCGACTGTCTCAGACTGCTGAATTAGGGGGGAATTCACCATTCAACGAAGTGAGCTCCGAATCCTTCGGCTCACTTCGCAAATGGTATTATGCTCTCGCTGATGTCCTGCACGTGGACATCAGCGAGCGTGTTAAAGGGATTCCAGTCTCGGCGAGGCAAGTCTTTTGCTCTTGCCGAGACTGGAATCCCTTTAATGCGCTCGTTGATGTCCGCATGCAGGAAATCAGCGAGCGCATAACACCATTTGCAAAGTGAGCTGAAGGATTTGGAGCTCACTTCGCTGAATGGTGAATTCCCCTCGTAGTCTCGATTTTGCCACATCGCAGAGTTTGAAGAATACCCAAATATGAGGAAGTAGCAAATTAATGTGAGTTCATACATTATGTGACTATTTGGCTTTTCATGAGTAAGCCCCTCTGAGTCTTTGAGCCTGTTTAGCAGTTTCGAAGCACAGAATAGTATGCACTTTTGTGTTGTTTTTGTTTAAGACAAAATGTGCCCTTTTACAATTAAATGAATGTAGAATCCTTGAAATTGATATCTTTGCATTGTCAGTACACAGGATTGTCAAGGAAGGAGATCCTGAATTTGAGCTCTGACAAAAGCCCTAGCATAAAGCTATGTACAGAATTATTACATTGTCCTTAATGGAACAGATCTAAATACAAAAAAGCTCTGATTAATATTTTACAGTGCAAACAAATGCATGGTATTGGCATCTACAAATGATTCTAAAATAATTTATATATGCACATGTGTTAAAAGACAATAAATACCCATTATGACCAAGGTTCATAATATATTTATTTTAATGCTGAATTTAATGTGATGTTAAGATCTTACTTACGAGTTGTAAGCTATTAGTTACAATGCAAAATGAATTATGATGAAAATTCAGTTATATATTCCTATTGTAATCTCTCTTAGAAAAAGTTGTTCTCACATTTGATTAGACGTGCCTTGTCAGTGAGCTACAGGTTTAGCTCTAATTAGCACAGTTGGCTATAAAGTGTAAAAATGGAAGGATTTTGAAATGTATTCAATATATATTAACTATTTCAGTTACAAGCATTGACACACCATAAACATGTATCTTATGTATAGTATTACAGAGGGAATAGTGTTCCTTTAAGCATATTTACATAGTTCAGTGGTTCTCAACCTGTGGGTCGCAACCCCTTTGGGGATTGAAAGACACTCTCACAGAGGTTGCGGAACTTGCTGTAAATCTGGAAGCAAGCGCAGGTCCCCTTATATAGGGGCACCTACGTGTGATGTAGCCGCCAAACGTCATCATGTGACTCGCGTACATGATGATGTTTCGCACGAGCATCATCACGTGACATTTGACTGCAACATCATCATGTGATGCGCGACGCGGTAATGTCACCGGCGTCATGACGTCATTCCCGGGGATGGCACCTGATGAAAGGTGTTTTACCCCCTCCCCCGAAACATTGTGTCATGTGAGTCAGCACATTAAAACACATTTTGGATATTCGGTCGTCCAGCATTTTCTTTTTACAGTCATCCCGGGGGTTGCCACTATATATAAGTTGAGAACCACTGACTTAGTTATATCTAATGCCACCCTAATGGTAGGTAAGTTACACTTACAAAACAAAAGAAGAGTGCTATGGATATATTTGATTTTGTTTATTTAAGTTTCAAACAGACATAAAAGAGACAAAATGGACATTTTTAAATATTAAGAAAATGTTTTATAGTGAACCTGACTTTATACATTCATATACATATAAAAAAGGTAAAACTAGAATATATGATAAGAATCAATGAATAAATGAACGTCCTTGTTTAAGTATACTAGAATATATGATAAGAATCAATGAATAAATGAACGTCCTTGTTTAAGTATACTGTACTTTTTCTAAGCTATGCCTGTATGAGTTCATAGGCACCTACAAATGTAAAAACAGGATGTTGTCCCATGTGATATGCACAGTAACCAGAAAGTGCACGGGTAAATTTCACTGCTTTTGAAACAAACCAACAAGTAGACCTCCCAAGTGCAAAGACAGGATAGTCTAATCTTTCCTTCATTGGTACAACTTTTACAGTTGCAAAATCACTTGTACTTGCTCAGAGTGCCTTTCTAGACAACATGATTACAATGCCTTGAGTAAACTCATTGCGCTTTTTTTGTATTTTTTCATATATTTAACTGTCCATGGCATGAAAAACTAGTACTAATTAAAAATAGTTAAAAACAGGTGCATACGTATCTACAATTTTATAATATTTTCATCAATCACATATCTGGGTACTAGCATCCTTCTGCTACAGCAGCATGGCTTAATTTTTCACTTTAACGACCCACCTGTGTTCCATGGTACTTTTAGACAAAATGTGTCAAAATTGCCTTACATAGTTCCCATTGAATTGCGTTATATCACTGGTGATGCACCTCGAAAATAGACCCAAAGTGGTCTTTAGCATTAAATCAAGGATATTTCTGAGCTTTCATTCAGGCACGCACAATGCATTACTGTGTGGAGGCATTAGTGGCATTTTTCTGCAAAAAAAAAAAAAAAAAAAAAAAAAAAGCACATGTACCAATGTCCCTGTCCCATGGTATTCACAGCGCTGCCATTGGTACCCTAGTGGTGCAAGCATGTATAGAACAAGCTGCTCGTATAAGGCTCATGCAAGTTACTTCTATGTAATCCATCTAGCAAATCAGAGTACTCTCATGTCATTGCCAATGTGCCAACATAACCAAGATGGCAGCCTCGACTATGCTGCCTTGGTTTGTAGACATAAACATGTCTGTACACTGCCCTGTCAAGGTTAGTTTTGTCCTGACCTACTCTGATCAAGGTCAGGTACTCACACACAAGGCATCCTGTCTGAGGACTTGCCACTGTCACCTACACTAGGGTTTTTCAAACATTTGCCAACTATTTAGAATTTATTTTAAAATTTCCTAATACTTCTGAAAATATATATACAACTATACAATGTTGTTCCTATGAAAATGTCAAGAAGTACCAAAGATTGCCCCTAACTTACATGAATAATAACTGTATGTATGTTAGGGGCAACAGTTTAGACTGAATCGGATGGAAAGTAAAACACTATGTTTTGTTATGTTGTTGCTATAATCTAGTTTTAAAGAAAGCATTATCCCATGTGCTGATTTAATTAGGATAAAAATAAGATGCAATAGCCTCCTTGGTATTACTACTTCCCCACATGCAAATTAGGTAGACCTTTATATTTGTCACTTGTCCCTGTACCTAGGTGGAAAGGTGGGACTGTTGTATTTTATTCAGAAAAATAAGGGGATGTAAACCATAATTTTGCTTTTAAATCTCACGTCTTGTTTACAAGGAGTGTTGGGTTATTATTCTTAAAGGGTATGAAAAGTTTGGATAAAAACATTATTTATATCTGACATGTATACAATATAGAAAGCCAACTTAAACATTAACATGTAAAAATGATTTTGGGATCAGTAGTACTTGCCTCTTGTTTATACAGCCCTGCTCCCCCTTCCATTCTGTTTACAGACTCTTCCTGTGCAGTGGCGATACGCCCTGCCCCCAAGTGACAACACTCATTATACAGAGAGCCATTCTTGTGGGGAAAACCCCTCCCCCTCTTCTTATGTAAAAAGCATGTTTATAACTGAGCATGCACAGATAAGACCTCTCCAACTGCCTTTATGGTCCTCTGTGGAGAGAGAAGCCAGGGAGAGGAGAGGGTGTGGCTTTAACTTCCCATACACGGAACTTGTTAACAGGGATAATGAGCCCTGGTGAGTCAGGAGTTTCTTAATGGATTTATTGCTTGACAATAGGTAAACGGGGCTTTCTTTATATACAGGGTTTACATACCCTTTAAGCCCAACATATAGGGATTCATAGAGTCCCTAATGTGACATGCACCCCTATCCCACTTCTCAGGGTTAGAGTATGGTTTCCATTTCTGTAATAATCCTTCTACCGTACACCAAACATCTTGAGAAAAGACACATACACTTTAACATGTGTTCATCACTTTTAATTGCATCTATAGCCCAAATTAAGGAATGTTTAAATTAAATGCTGTTGGGACTATATTCTAAATAAGATTTAAAAACCTATAAATTATATCTTAAGTTTATTATTTACATGCAATTAATTTATATATTTTTTAAGCCAGGTGGCTTTCATTAAGTTAATTACTGTTAATGACATGTGCCTCATGCTGTTTCAGTTTTTAGCATAACCGTGTAGCAAATGTGCGTAGGAGTGCAAAACTGTCTTCTTGGGGGCACGAGTGCTCTGTCAAGCTTGATATGGGACAGAAATCAAAAGGAGCAACAGAGCGTGGAAATGTATTGAGATAAATATGTATAGTGGCTACACAGAGAGGGTTATCAAGAAGAATATTTCTCCGTTTCCTGATCACCTTGCAGTCTCTGCAGCAGCAATAACATTTGCTAAAACTTAGGAATCTCTATGTAATTATGTATCAAATTTCTTGATAATTCAGTTTAGTAAACTATAAATGAAATGGTTGCATATTTGTATATACAATAGCCATCAATAATGTAAAATAATTCAGATCTAAAAAAAGCATTTTTCTAGATTGTCTCCCAGAATTATTATTAATAATATTAATATTATTAAAGGGTGGAATAAAGACTAAGGGGGTTGTTCACTAAGGTGCGAATTTGACTGTTGAATTCTCAAACTGTGGATTTCCATAGCAAATCTGCGACAATTTCCCCTTTGTAAAGTCACGACAATTTTTTAATGTTATTATTGTGACAATTTTCCCATAATAAAGCCACGACTGTGACAATGTTACCATTATAAAGACGCGACTGCGACAGTAGCAGCCTATTGCGACTGTCTTTATCTGGCAAATTCGCACCTATATGCAACAATTCGGATTTTAGTGAATAACCCCCTTAAACTGTTATTTGATATTTTCGTATATATCTCAAAGCAGACTTTCCCCCCAACTTATTATATATTAGGGGTGTGCGATATGTATCGTTCACGATAATATCGCACACAGTGATTACCC
>WMED01003979.1:0-21344 GCA_019650415.1 Pipa parva
GCTGATTAGAAATTAAGTGTTAACGAGCAGTTGGACAGGTGTACCTAATAAAGTATATATATAGTAGGGAATCACTCAAATGGTATAGCAGTCTCCCATAAATGACTTACCGCAAACAGCGAGTTTCTTAGATATTAAACTTTTATTTCCACAAAATGAACTTAGATACAGCCTTTCTTGCCAAATAAACAAATCCAAATTGTACATCACTTTCAATGTGAATTCCTTTTCCAGCACAACGCAGTGGGACTCAAAATGCAGCAACTCCCAAACAGATAGTTTCTTCCTTTTTTATGAGACTGACCACCACCCCCTGGCTCTATCAGCTGCCTTTTTAATCAGGCTGAGGTGACTTACAAAACCCAGTCTGACCTCCAGCAATATGTTTGGATTATTGGGGCAAAATACCTCCCCTCAAACCCAAAACCCTCACACTATATACGTATATATACAGTATATGCATATGATAGAGAGTTTGTGTTAGTTCACAGATGCAAAAAAATGAAATACTTGGTGATACATTTTTTATTGAACTAACAGTCAGTTTAGATAGACAAGCTTTTGAGAGGTCTGTCCTCTCTTTATCTAGTATCAATTTTATATATATATATATATATATATATATATATATATATATATATATATATGAAAAGTACACATCATAATCATTTTATACAGGCTTGGATTTGTGAAAGAAGGAATCAAATAAAATTGTGTGCGGGATGGCAGGTGTTTCAAGAATTATAATAAAAAAGAGAATTTACTTTCCCTTGGTGGTTGTCATGACTAGGATCAAGGGAAATAATGGACACTGGTTTGACAGCACTGCAAATATGGCCTAGGTTGGAAAGAAAAATACAAGCTTAATTTAGGAACAGAGGACAGGTCCAAATTTGTCATATTGATGAAGTGAATTTAGTAAAATTAATATAGTTTATGTTTACCATTTTTCTTCTAGAGCTGTTATGCAAAGTTTTAAATGTCAGACAAACCATTTGGAAATAAGCATCAGTCTTAATTACTTCTAAAAGACCATGAATTTGTCCTTCCGTAACAGGGCAACATATGGTAAATTAAAAGTGTTATCAGCTGTAGCTGATGTTCTGAAGTACTAGGCTGTGCATTTTTAATGTGTGCTGTGTATCATGGATTGAAAGCATTGCTGAGAATTCTACCTCTGAACTGTGAAATGCCAGCTGTTAATAAAATGAAATAATCTCACATTTCAAGGCCATATACTGTAAATACATTGTTGCTACAGAAGAAACTCTTGTGTGGAGAGAGGTATAGTAACAGTCAACACTTGACTGTTCAATCAACACTTGACTGTTCAATCAACTTGACTGTTTAGTTTTTAATAATCTGTTTATTAATGTATATACAACGTTAAATTTTGTGTTATTTTTAACCACAGAATAGCACACATTCTGACACCTTAATTCCTTTAATATCTATTTCTTTCCTTGTACATATTGCCCAAGCAGAGCCCAAAACTACTGTAGGGTACAACCCCTGCCACTCTGCATATGGGTGAAAAAAATACCCTTACTTCTTTATCTACATCTTCTAAAGTCTTCTATTAAAGAGCCTGCTTTGCTGGAATTACAGAGGCATCTCAATAGAAAAGCAGAACTTCCATCCTGGTGGGGAAGTAAAGATGACCTTCCTGTTCTAGCAAAACTGTTTAGAGGAAAGAAAAAAAATCTAAATCTGGTCTGGTGGACTTGTATTTAGAATACATTTTGTGTCAAACATCTGTAAGATCATTTAAATTCACTATTTTCGAATTTTTTTTTCTCAGCTCTATGTTTTTTATGTTCCTATGTACAATGCAATGACTATTCTAGGCTATATATTTGAATTGGCTGAGAAGAGAGGTTTGGATTATGATAACAAATTCGTTATTCTTTGTAGCCATTTGATATCCATCATCAATTTTTGTTTTGATACCATGCTGCATTATTGGGAACAACAATTCTATTTACCTCTATGTCACTCCTCTTTTCTTTACTCTCTTACCTAGTTTCTCCTCCATTCCTGCCAAATTTGTTTGCTTCATTCTGAAGAACAATTATTGGAGATTGGCAATGGGAAGATGGCTGTTGACAGATCTACACAATTTATCACATTACCAACAAATTTTTGTAAGATGACATCAACCAAAGATGAATTGATACAAACGTTTTTTCCAAATATCCCACGTAATTACAAAAATCATCAGTGGCTAAGTGAACGTGCTATATTAGCAGCTATGAACAACGATGTCAATGCCATCAATTTCAGTATTCAACGTATAAGTCCATTGATATTGTGATTAATCAAAGACGAAATTGTCAATTACCCCACGGAATTCTTGAATTCACTCGATTTGCCAGGCATGCCACCACACATTTTAACACTAAAATTGGCGTACCTATTATTCTTCTTTGAAACATCAATCCACCATGACTTTGCAATGGTACAAGACTTTCAGTGAAAAATTTGAAAAACGTCATCGAAGCTACAATTCTGAATGGGAAATTCAAGGGGGAAGATATATTGTTGCCACGTATTCCAATGACCCCAACAGATATTTCATTTGAGTTTAAACGTTTGCAGTTTCCGGTGCGACTCGCTTTTGCAATGACCATCAACAAAGCACAAGGACAATCGCTGCAAGTGTGTGAGCTACATTTGGAGAATCCATGTTTTTCACATAGACAACTATATGTGGCCTGCTCACACGTCGGAAAACCTTCTGATTTATTCGTATACGCACCAGACGGAAAAACCAAAAATATAGTATATCCACAAGCACTCAAATAAATAAATAGAATTTAAATGACACTTTCAAATGATTTGCTGATGAAAATAAATATTTATAAAAAGGACACAATGCAAATTGATTTATTTTTTTATAACGCGTTTTCTTGAATTTCCTTTTTTCTGATATTGCAGCAATGCGCAACGGTTCAATAAAAGAATGGAAATAACTAATCATCCACTGCAAGCTGGCAAATGTATGTTTAGTAGTATTTCATTTGAAGTTTGATAGGGCGTGACTTAAATGCATCTATAAGGCAGAAAGGAGTGGTTGAAGATAGAAATCATTACATAATTATGGGAAAAATAAAATTCTGTAAAAAAGGAATTATGAACAGTTTCTTAGGAGAGCTTGATTGTTACAATTAATAAGGCTTATTTATAGTGCTTTAGTGAGTGGGAGTTTCCTGATGAATGCTGATTAAAGTACTTTTAACATGAGTATTGGAATTACAATAAAGTAATCTCAGAGATTTGCAGGATGATGCCACTGGCTTTTCCGTAATGGGGCTTTAAGTGATGGCTGGGATATGTGCTGTTCTGGAAAATACGTACCTATGATTATAATGTAATGATTACATTGTAATCAATAGTCCACAAGTCACTTTTCCACCACTGTGGACTACCAATTGTTGTAGTATTTTAGTCACTTGTTTAAATGTATGCTTTGCTCAACCTCAGGTCTGTGCTCCCACTTTTATAATTTATATAATGTTATTGCATTAACATACATGTTGATCAAATTTTATTCTTAATGGAGTTTTCACATTAAAGTAATTTTTTTCTACTAGGCTGTAGATAGTGGTACTCCTAGACAGTTTACAGGAGGAGTTTGGGGAGAAATGTATTAAATGTATTTTTGAGTTTATCCCTTGTAGATCTTGGCTGTTTGATTGGTAAAAAATCTATTGATTTTTTTATACAAATATTTAGATCATATTTTCTATAAAAAGGTAGCCCTACTTTATATTAGTAGTATGGCTACCTTTCCATCGAAAAATTAGATTGAAAAACTCAATTGAAAAGTTTCGTTCGGTAAAAATCAATAGAAAAATATTGATTCACTTTTTTTCCCGATCAAACAGCCGAGATCTACAAGGGATAAACTTGAAGGCGAAATCGGCCTTTTCAATTTTAATAAATTCTGCCCCAATTGGTCTTGATTTTTTTTTTTCTTGCAGTTTTAAATTAGTAGTACAATAGTACAGGGCCTGAACAGAAATATAAAAAAAAACAACTAATAAATACAAAAAAATAGTTATTAGATTGTGCTTATTAAGAAAAACAAAGTTAAATATTATAAAACCTGCAAAAACAAAGATCAGTTGAAAACTGTCTTACGTCATTACAAAGCACATTTACAATCTTTTTGTTAAAACCTGGTTTACATTTGAAAGAAATGCTTCAGTAATAATTAGCTAATGCTTCATTAATAATATATGACCGTTACAAGTGCCAGTCACCATTGGTATCCCGTTTAACCAGGGGGTGGTAACTGTTTCAGGGGGAACAGTTCCACAAAACATTAGCCATCTAGAATTAAAAAAAACAATAAAAACTTAATTACAAAAGTAAGCATAGAATAAACTTGAAGCATAGAGTTTACCAGGTATTTATCTTTAAAATGTAACAGTGAAGTCTGTGACCATTTGGTCAATAAAAAAACACAGAAAAGCCTGGATCTACTTCAGGCATTCTGGCACTGGTCAACCAACACATATTCTGAACATGTACCTGTATTAAGTATTATAAATCCAACTGTACATCATCAATAAACCTTTAGTAGACAGTGAGCAGAAACAACACAGTTAAAAATGTAGTGTCCGTTACCCCCCTAGATAATACTCCCTTTCTCTTAAAATTCAACTCAAACTTATTTATGAAGCTGCTACATATAACTGACTTCTGCTCAGCGACAGAGGAAAAAAATCTGTGAACATCAGATGTCAAACTGATCAAGAAACAGGGTTATTTTAAACATCTTTAATCGGTGTTTCCAGTATATTCCATACTAAAGTGTAACAATAATACTTTGCATTATTATGAGGAAGAGTACAGAGATCAGCAGTATTTACAGATAGTAGTAAATGACTATGTTTTCCCAACAATTTAAATATATATCAATAGATAGCGGTGCTTCACTTAATCAAGGCCAGATTTTCCTTATTATCTTTTCATAGAGATTTCAACATTGTATCAGTGATTTTATTTCAAGTGTGCCACTTTGTGTTTTTACAAGGCCTAGAAATATATCATTGACACTTGTTATGACATAAGGCTGTAACAGGAACAAGGACACATTCTAAACAGGTGTTGTGGAATTCAATTATAGATAAATTATTCTAATGTGTTTGCATTCAGGTTGCAAATAAACGCTTACTCTACAGCTAAACTGAAATAGAAAATCCCATGGAAGCGAACTAGTTGTTTATTTATTTTAGGTCCCTAGATGATGGTTTTTGTTGAGAAATGTAATTTAACATTTTTGATATTTATTAACTTACTATGAAGTTAGTTCAAATTACAATAACCTGGTAAATATCCTGTCTAATAGCAAAAAAAAAAAAAAAAAAAAAATATATATATATATATATTTAACATTTTCAGAAACATTTAATTTCTTGGTTAATAAAGAAAGACAAGTTATTTATTTTGTAAGGCAACAGTTTATGCCTGATATGAGGAGGCATTTTTTATAAAGTAAGTTAACATGTAGTTTGGAGTTATATTTAGAGGGTTTATAATAGTATAATAATCATCAAACAAATTAATTTTTGGGGAAAATATATAAAGGTCATTTAGCATTGGTTTTCATTGCAGCATCTTGCTTGAGCTGTTTATGTGTGTATTGAAAGATAGAAGTATGGTTCATTTAGCTGTGGATCATCCCATTTAGTAGCATTGAAGGTAGAGTAAGAAGTCTCTCTCTGGCTCTGTAAATTAGAAATGAGATTTTCATGGAGAACCTACAGTAAAGCAGCTGGGTTATCGATGTAAAGAGAGTCAACTGGGAGGCCAGATAATAACAATTATTCAAGTCCCAGGTGTTGAATGGGACCTTCTAGGATAGTATTAGAGATCTGAAAAACTGCTTTAAACAACGAGAGAAGCAAAGTAAAAATATTATTAGCTGTAGCATTTAAGTGTAGGAATTGGAAGTTTGCTTGACAAATATGTGTCCTGTACCATTCAATAGGGAGCCAAACCCCATATCAAAGCCATCCCAAGCCATTCCAGGGGAGGCATGAGTTACTATAGCAAAGTATGAATGCCACTTAGGGCTAAGAGGCCATATGGAGAATATTTATAACTATGTAATTTATAGCCACCTGTAGAGGAGAATAGTTGTAAAAAGCATGAGTTAAGTATGTGGTACTTATGTGGTGGTCCTGTGAGGCTACAGCTAAATCTATAAGAGAAAATAGTGTGTGGCGATTGAGAGGAAAACCGCCTACTCTTAGGTTTCTATAACCAGACTTCAACCAAGCCATGGAAATAGGTCCAGTCACCTTATTTTGTTGGTCCCTTCAGTCAGTCTTAACTATCATTCATTCCTGAATTTATAATTTCTGCATTGGGGGTATGTGGGAGACTAGCCACAAACATAACAAAAGGGAGGAGCATAAAGTCAAAGGGAGTCCATCAACTTTACAAAGTAGAACAGTTTACCTGTCATAAAAATCATTATAGAGTGTGTCAAAGTCAGATGAATAAGATGAGCAATGGTTCAGAGAAAAAAAAATTACTTTGTGAATTTCTACTTTACAACATTACAAGAAAAAAACTATGTTCTTATATAAAACCTTTCACTCAATGGTAAACAAAATTTCTTAGTAAAATTGGCATTTTTCCTAGAATTGCAAGGCGCTCAATAATCCAGCTGTTACAGTTCAATCAGGAATACTGCCTCCTGCCTGTGTCCATCAGAAGATGTCTGGGAATTAACTTTTTCTATTTATTAGCTGCTAATATTCCATTTTATTGTCTTTTCCTACCTCCTTCTAATTGGCTACAGTTAATATTCTCCTGACTATGATTAATTTGGCATCTTTTCCATTCTCCTTCATTATGATTCTCACTGCTAGTCTCCAGCTCTCTTTACTGATCACTTTTTCTTTCTATGACTTGTCATTTCTTTCCGTCAACAACTTCTTTCTTTACCACTGTTTACCCTAACTGAGTTGCCTCTGCTAAGCCTTCCTCTATACAATGGCATTGGGATTTATTTCTTTTTTTAAATAAAGGCACAGAGAGATCTGCACATTTTTAATGTTGGGCAAAGACATCAACTAAGAGTTTTGTATAGAGCTATGTTTGTTTTCCTAGATGATCTAAATGCCCCCCACTGATAAGTTGAAATAAACTATTGTGGTTATTTTTACAGTTTTTTGACCTCTTAATGCTTAAGAAACAGTATGTCAGTATTGCCTATTTAAAAGCTTTATTCATCATGTTGAAAGCAACCATTTATGCATTTTTACATCTAAATGTTTTTTGATCATATAAAAATCAGCCGAAACTTTTATAAATATCCTATTCTATATTAATTGTTGGTGCTAGAATGCAATTGGTTATATTTTGGTCTACTCATCCTGTATGTATCAGAGAATATATAGGAAGTAAAGATTAGTAAGGTGCATTATTGTAATGTAACCATGGTTACAATACTATAATAATACAATAGAATAAAGTATAATATCAAGTTATTTTTTTTTATATGTCAATCTTTATAAAACAGAGCAGTAATGCCTCACTTTAGGACTGAAATGCAACTCATCTTTGTTACAGAGAATCATTTACAGAGCATGTATCTGCAGCCTAAAAAGTTCTTACACATTTAACACAAATATTGAAATAATATTAGTGGTATTTTACAATATTTAGTATTTTTCCACTGGGGAAAAAGTACAATGCTATGTATAAACATACAACAAATATTTAAAACCAAAAAAAAAAAAAAAAATGCAAGAATCCCTTTAATCAAAACAAAATGGATGTGTTTAATGGAGTAGTCAAGGTGTGCACATTTTGTTCCACAAATAAATAGCCTGTGCACAGCATCTTCTATTTTATTTTGCTTCTAACATCTATTTTTAGATTCCTATTTGTGTATTGTCATGCAAAACATCTACAATACTTTTCAGCTTTATGTTAATTACTATAGTTAACAGGCAACACTGTGGTTTAATCTTCTGACTATCTGTCAGTGTTTCCAATGGTAATTGACTGCTAGGAATTCTCAAAATTATCATACCATGTGGAAACTCCTCCAGCAATGAAAACATTCATTAACTTCAGATCAAAGAGCATTCCTTGGTTTTCCGCTGAGAGATGAAACTGCAAAATAAATGGGGTCAAATGTAATGTTGATGAGTTGTCCTGGTATGTACAGCAATTTGTGTGTACCATTTTATAAGAATATTAATAACAGTAAAATGATATGAGATATGGGGCTTCTGAGGACATCTAAAAATATGATATTTTATGAGCTAATTACATTGTGTTCAAGTCGCTTGGGGGTATTATTGAAATAACTGTTGGAAAATGAAAATCCAAATTGCATCTTAAATTTTTCCCCTTCTCATTTTTTGTTATTCATGCCACTAAATAAAAATGATCAATCTTTATTTAAGAAATAGAGTAGGTTACTAGATACTGAAAATGAATGTATTGTTTTAAAAGTGATGATTATCAGTATATCTGATTCATGCAGAGTATTTCAGTGTTGGTATATAATGTTTATTAAATATCATAGTATTGTATGTATGATATTTTTAACCGATAATGTATCTACTTGCTCTCCCATTATCTCTCTATTTAATACCACTCCATTAACCATGATCTCTTCAACTTTTTAATTCTTTAAATAATCCCCTTTGCAATATCTCTCACCTCTCTTTTATTACCTTATGCTCTTTTATGCCAGTAGCACCTGAAGATTTTGACTTCCAAGACATCTTAATATAGATCCCATTCTCTTATCTGTATACTACTGTGTACCACTCAGGAATGCACCTACTGGAGTTTATTGTGGCTTTAGAACACCTGTTGTGCCATTAGCCTAACTCTGTTCCTTTTTAAATCTCTAAGGCTTGGTTCACACTAGCATATTATGCGTATTAATCACACATTATTCCCCAAAAGCAAAATAGTAATTTAAGTGGGGTTAATAAAAAAAAAAAAAAGAGAATAATGATCATATAAATTCATAAAGTTTGTTTTGCAAGAAAAATTGAAATAGCACAAATCTTTTTAGCCTTTATTTCCCCTTTAAGATCTATTTTTAAGCATACACCTATAAATCCAATATGCTAACATCATTTTTATTGGCCCAAACAATATTTTTTATCTGTGTTACTGTTCTAGCTTTATGATATGAATAGATGTGGTGGTCCACTGTCATTTAATTTTTTTTAAGAGAGAATGACACATTATGAAATATTTATATACTGCATCACATTTTGGCTTACTTAAGATTTTTTGACATTGAAGAATTAGAGATTTAGAAGTGACACATGTAGGATGGAGAAATAAATATAAGGTGGATAAAAACTGCCTAACGTCTCATTCCTGGGAGTTTGTGGGAGGCATGGATATTCAGGGATATCTGCTGATACTTTTTACTGCACCTTGGGCAAATATACTGGGCTATAATTATCTATTTAGCACTGTAATAATTGAAAAAGTATAGAAAAACAAGGCTCTCTTATATGGTGCACACATCAATATTTTATTTCAATCGTATAAACACTCAATACAAATAGAAAAACCAGAAATTTAAAATCAATTAAAAACAATTAACACAAATAAAGATCAACTGAGCTTGCCTGTGTAATTTATGACAAATTAATATCAAAGTAGGGGTTCAATATATAGCCATGAATAAACCAATGAAATCCAATACTCTTAGAGCAAATAATATATCAAGGATGGAAGGTAATGGAAAAAGAAACCCCCATTAATTTTTACCATCTGATGTAAGAGAAAAATGTCATCAGTCACTGTCAGAGAATCATTTGTTTGCAGCCATCAATATTCTGTGGTATTTATGAAGACAGCGATCAGTGAATTAAGGCAGAGCATAAGTGGACCAAATGCATAAGTAGACCGGACACGTTTCGTCCTGTGCAGGACTTCCTCCTGCGGTGCTGGTTTACTGAATGCATTTGTGTTTTTAAACTATCGCGGCTAGAATACGTCATGACGTGTATCCGTGCTGACGTCATCACGTCACGTTTGCGCAATGACATCAGGACGTCAGAATTAATGCATTAACTCGCAAATAATGAAACAGGAAGATATTGCCACTTAGGATAATCAGTCATGGGATCGAGTCATAAAGTAAAGGTCCACATGAATCCAAAAAACAACTAACTTCAAATAGACAGGCTTACCAATATAGATAACAACAATTTGTCATTTTTGTATCAGAAAATCAATAAAGTATTATAAAAAAAAAAACACAACTTCTTCAGGGTAGTCAGTTTGGATAAGTTAAGCGACTTCTTTCTAGCTTAACCATAGGAAACAAATAATCTTCTCTGAAGTTGTCAAAAGATATAACAACCCAAACCGGAATACCATGTTAAAGTCCACGCTATAGTACATGGATTAAACAACATCTGTCTTCTTTCGTCATAGTGATGAAATTGTAAAATCATAACAGGGAAACTTTTGTCCTTCATGAAATATAAGAGTAAACCATAATATTGAAACTTATATTTTACTGTCCCATATTCATGAATCATATGAATTTTTCAGAATAGTTGACACATTAGATCTTCTTTTAAAGTTGCAGAGAAGGAAGGAGATTCCTGGCACTCCCAGAGTAAAAACAACTACTTTATTCTTGAATCATTAAAAATGCAAAAATCCAAACTGATAAAAACATAGATGTTGCTGTGGCGCCCCCTGACGCGTTTCGCGCCGAAGCGCTTAATCATAGACAGGGCGCTTATATGAAAGCATGTATTTATAGTGATAACACTTACCATAAGCCAGGTGTGTGAAAATGAAGCGGATAAACAGCGTAAAATGGATGTGTCAGTATGAATCGCTCTTGATCTTCATTAACAGCGTTAGAGCATAGTTACAGGGTGGAAGACCATGTGACCCGGAAAGAATTAACCAATATAATGCTTGGTAAATCGGGTGAAAGTATAATGAGTGATTCCATTGGCCACAAAGGATTTCCTAGTTGTTATGAAACAACTGGTCTTATTGGCTGTTCACGCCATCCATCATATGGTGGCTGTAGATGGTGTTAGTATTAAAGAGACTTAAAGGTGAGATCGTTAAAGGACACAATAATTCCATGTATAAATATGGTTAGCAAATTATCACAAATCTGGCTCATGATGAGGACCTTGCAAAATCGGCACATTTATAAAAGAGTCAATAAAAGTGATTGAATAGGGTGTAAGTGAATAAATATTTTCAAAGGGATGAGAATACCACAATAGTAATAAAAAATACATATAAAACATGTTAAATTAGCGATCATAGAATGCAGGCAGTAAACAGTTAAATATACACAATATATATGTATAAGTATACATACAACCACTTATAAATATAGGATTATAGACGTGAGGCCAATCAGTATGGTCAAGATAAGAAAAGAATGATATATAAATGTATATAAAAAATAAGAGTAAATAAATTAATGAAAAAAGTAAAGTGAACTAAATTATGGGTGTGTATGGTGAAAACATAAAACGATTGTGTGAAATGGAAACAAATGTATTGTGATCTGTTGCGAATGAAAATAAATAATCTATAGTACATGGATTAAACAACATCTGTCTTCTTTCGTCATAGTGATGAAATTGTAAAATCATAACAGGGAAACTTTTGTCCTTCATGAAATATAAGAGTAAACCATAATATTGAAACTTATATTTTACTGTCCCATATTCATGAATCATATGAATTTTTCAGAATAGTTGACACATTAGATCTTCTTTTAAAGTTGCTGTGAAAATATCATGTTGGTAAGTCTTCTTATAAAGTGGATAATATGGAAAGTCTTCTTGAGGTATGTTGTCCATTATATACAAATAACTCATGTCCTTATTGATTGAAAAAACTGCCAAAAAATAAGAAGGATCATTAAATGTAGATTCACAAGAAGACATTGAAATCTATTTCCTCATTGATGCCTTTTGGTGATAGAGAATTTAAATTGTAAATCCACTTTGTTTTGATTAGAAGTAAGTGTTTTGTCAAGTTACCCCCCTGTCGCCCAAGATTAATTTTTTCCAAGCCTAAAAATCTAGTACCTTCTATTTCTTGATTGTGTTTAGTCAGGAAATGCCAGGCTACTGAAGATATTGGTTTAGACTCTTCTATATGTTTGTTTACAAGTCTAATATTTGACAGGTGCTGCCCCAGTCTTTCTTTTAGTTTTTGTGATGTTTTTCCCACATAATACATATTACAGGGGCAGACCAGCAAATATATACAGTTGGTTGAGTTACACTTCATGAACTGTCTGATCATAAAAGTGCGAGTTTGAGTGCTATCAGAAACTTGTAGACTTTTTGTAAAGAACCTACAAAACGTACAAGAACCACATGGATAGGAACCCATTATCTTATGTCCTGTGTGTATGGACCGTGTAGGAGGTTTCAAATAACTGGAGGTAATTAAATCACCCAAAGATTTACAGCGTCTGGCTGTAATTTGTACATTTGCTGAAATATATTTTTCAAATAGTGGGTCCTGTTGGAGAATGTGGCAATTTCTTTTCAAAACTTTTATTAACTCTCCCCATTGGTTGTTGTACGTTGTTATTAATCTAACTTTATTTTCTCTTTGGGTTAGTTGTTTATTTTTCTGTCCTGTAGAACTTAAAACTGAGGCTTGTGACGAACATTGTACTTGTTTTTTTGCTGATTTAATTACTTTGATTGGATATTTTCTATCTAGAAACTTTCTCTCCAGTTCTACAGATCTAGAGTGAAAATCTGTATCCAAGGTACAGTTTCTTTGTAATCTTAGAAACTGACCCCTAGGTATAGATTCCCGCAGAGGTTTAGGATGGTTGCTCTCAAATGATAAAAAACTGTTAGTCGCTGTTGGTTTGGTATAGAGGTCTGTATATAAGAAACCTTTGTCCCCCTTCTTGATTAGAATATCTAAGAAGTCAATTTCACATTGTGATTAGCGATGGGTTAGTTTAATATTGTAGTTGTTTTCATTGAGGATCTGGATAAAATCCTCTAAGATATCTGTAGATCCGTTCCAGATTAAAAAGATGTCGTCAGTATATCTATACCATCTATATATGTAGCAAAGAAATCCAGATCCTCACTAAAAACATGTTCTCGTTCCCACCATCCCAAGAATAAGTTCACATAGGTTGGCGCACATTTGGCCCCCATTGCTGGCCCCCATTGCTGTACCAGAGATCTGAAGATATATGTCGTTATTAAAAATGAAATTGTTATGTGTTAAGATGAATTTTAATAACTCAATGATGAATTCATTTTGTGTATTTCTATCTTTCGATTTGGTGTTTAAGAAATACTCAGTTGCATAAATGCCCAGATTATGTGGAATGGAAGTATAGAGTGATTCCACATCCATAGTGACTAGGATGTGGTCACTATCAATTGGTAAGTCCCTGATTTTGCATATGAGATCACTGGTATCTCTTATGTAAGATGGTAGAGTTTCCACATGGGGGCGCAAATGTGCGTCAATGTATTCACATGAACTTTCAGTGATCGAACCTATTCCTGCCACAATTGACCTACCTGGTGGGGTAGTGATATTTTTATGAATTTTAGGTAATAGGTAATGTTGGGATGATGGAACTTGTAGGAATCAAAAATGTTTTTGTGTTAAGGTCAATGATGTCCTTTTTATAAGCATAATCTACTATTCTAGTTAATTGATTCAAATAGATGTTAGTAGGATCATTTACTAGTTGTTTTATAGATGGTTGAAATATAAGAGTAAACCATAATATTGAAACTTATTTTTTACTGTCCAATATTTATGAATCATATGAATTTTTCAGAATAGTTGACACATTAGATCTTATTTTAAAGTTGTGGTGAAAATATCATGTTGGAAAGTCTTCTTATAAAATGGATAACATGGAAAGTCTTCTTGAGGTATGTTGTCCATTATATACAAATAACTCATGTCCTTATTGATTGAAAAAACTGTAATAATAATTGATTGAAAATACTGTAACTGTAATAGTACTGTAATAATAGATCATTGAGCGAACAAGCTTGCTCAGTTGGCTACAGCTGTTTTTAGGCTTTCTACTGACATTTTTATGCTTTTTTACTGACATTTTTATGCTTTTTGTCCATACATATAAACATTAAGATTTTTATTTCAGTAATCTCATTTGTACACTGTTTTCTCTTATTTTGTGCCATTTTTCTACAAAAAAAAAAGTTCATATTCTGTTTGATGTTACATCTATTTTCTTGTGAATAAGGCAAGATAATACAAAAATGATCTTTTAGAACATTTGACAATTAAAAGTATAAATATTTAGATTATATTGTAATAAATCCAAATTCCCATTTAGCTAAAATGTTCAAATTAAGCTCTCTGCAAAATTCTTTTTTTTTTTTTCCAGAATGACCACAACTGGTGCACCATTTATAAAATTGATTGCATGACCCAGTTGTCCTCAGGTTTCATCATTCATTCACAGAGGATTTGTGCCAGCATTTGCCCAAATTAAATATCTGCTTATTAAATGTAGTCAGAAATATAATACATACCAGCAGGTTAAACAGTAATGAACACCTTGACATGCAGATAGACCTTGAAAAATACCCCAGAGTGGTACCAGCATTGGTATCTTCTTGCCTTAATCCTGGACAGGCTCTGTGAGCTAACCCTTCACTGTCTCCTGTTGGTACAAGAACATTGCAATATTCAAAGGGTGATAAAGGTCTTTTTGACCTATTTGCTACTATTCAATTTTTTTCAGTTTTAGTTACCACTTTTCAGTGCATTTTCAGTGCCTTTTTTTTCATTGCAACTTTTTTCATTTTCCCCAATTTTATATAAATTTCATGATATACCTGTCAAATTTTCGTTTGAATTTGATAAATACCCTCCAATAATTGCTAATGGATGTGTTTTTTTTCTTTTTGAGAACAGCAGCCCTGCAGTGCACACCTTAGGGTTCCCTTTCTCCATTTACACTTTGTCTTCAGCTTTATCTTTACTTAAGAAATCCAGTCCAATGATTCTATACATAGAGGAGTCTGTTTCACCCAGGTTTCCACTTGTCCCTCTCTGAAACAGGACAACTTCTGATTGTTCCCTTGTCAAGGGTGCCTGCTCCTGTAGGACACAAATAATAAAGTCTCCCTGAAGTAGCCCTGAACAGATTGTCAATAGGTTAGCCAACATTAATGTAGTTATGTGGAAACATGCTCAGCATCTCATTTAAATAAAACCATACAGGACATTTATGAAACATGTAATGTGTGTACTATGGTAACAGACGTATGAATCAAAATATATCACAAAAATTCTAATGAAAGAATGCTCTTCAAACATCTGTTGTTTTTGAATAAAAGGGAAAGTATGTAAAATGAGAGAGGAATGACCTTCAAAAAATCCTCCTAGGAGGAAGCAGTGAGCACTCATTTATTAACTGAATGAAAGTAATTAGAATTTTATGCCTACTTAATGTAGGAGGTGCAGCATAGGAGAGAAATACTTTAATTATATCAAAAAAAGACCCAAAGCTCTCCCAATTTTTAGTGCACTCAAAACTACATATTTATTTAAGTTAACACAGGAAATCAAACATATAATAGTGAAAAAGATTTTTAGAACTGACAAATTTGTAATGCCAATGAAAAACAGACACAAATAAAATCATTTAAAAACATCTAAAATATCAGCCTTGAATAGCAACGACAATGCTCACACCAATAGCAGCACTATATACCCACTCATCTCTGTTTGCCGTGGATTACTTGACTGCACAATTATATACCATAGGTGACTGGACAGATTGGACAGAATATCGGTAACAGGATATTGGGGCTGTGTTTTATTAGTATCACCTAGTTCTAACACATTTATCAATATTGCTGTGTTATTTAAACATACTCCAGCACTAGGTGTGAGCATTGTCTCTTATTACTACACATGATCAGTATAGTTGCTGCTATTCAAGGCTGATATTTTAGATATAATTAGAGGAATGACCTTCCACGCACAATAACAATTGATTGTTATTGGCTGTTAAAATCAATGAAACTTTAAGTCAAAAGCCAGTGCACTAGCTGCAAAAATAGAAGCATTCAATTGATCTTTACAAGTCTAAATAGCTGATATATGTGTATAACACAGCAAGCCCTGTGAACAATACCCAATTCACTTTGTTTTTAGAGTCTCACACAAGTATATACCAGTATTCTATGGCAGTGAAATCTAATATTGATATGCTGAAAACCAAGGGGCATATACAGTATATCAAAGTGCAAATTGTCCTGTAGATCTATAAATTTACTACAATTTTCCACTTTTTTAACTTTGCATATTCAGTACAGATTGGTCTTTTCCACCATATTCTAAATTCTCTCATAGTATCTCTGTTCAGTGAATGTGCACCACTGATTTTGATACACTATGGGCAAATTGTTATTTAATGTGGCAAATTCAGTTTGGGAAGACAAGTTATCTTTTGAGAAATATAGCACTCTAGTGTGTGGGTGTCATTCAAAGGCCTCATCATGTTCAAATAACAAAATGTGCAGACAGTCGCTCTAATTCTGTAGAGTCTCATTTGCATGTATTTCCCATGATGCATAGCATCAAGTCTCCAAACTCGCTGAGCAGTTTAGTGAGTTATAAATTTAAAAGTTGCCTCTTCTGAAATAACAAAAGACTTTACACTCGAGAAAAAGAAGACTTCACACTAGTTTATTAATCATTCCATATTTTTGACCTTTAATTTTCAATAGAACTTTTACTTCTCTGCATTTTTTTCCCCCTCATTTAATGCATAAAATTAAGTTGAAACAGAAGTGTAATTAAGGAGGATGCAATAATAAGACATCGTTTTTACACATTAAAGAAATGGTTTAGTCATCAAGTGTTATTTGCGTATGATTTAAAGTAAAATAAATGTTTTTTTGTTTTTTTTTGCAGTATATATATTTCTTATTCATTTTTAACATTTTAAGGGGGTAATTCAGGAAAAAGCGAAGTTACCTTGTGATGCTTCTCATCAGTTCGCCGAGACGGATACTCGTTCCCTGGTCTCCTGCACTCAGAGATCAGCGAATGCTTTAAAGGTACTTCGGCTCACCTCCTGACCACTCGAGTCGCCGAGCCGAAGTTCCTTTAAAGCATTCGCTGATCTCTGAGTGCAGGAGACCAGGGAACGCGTATCCGTCTCGGCGAACTGATGAGAAACATCGCAAGGTAACTTCGCTCTTTCCTGAATTACCCCCTTAATATTTCAAGCCACTGAATGTCCTCTTTTGAAAGAGAATTGATCTGCGTAAGATAAAGTAGGAGAAAGAAGAGGAAATCCAGTAAATGCATTCAAAAACCAGTAAAAAGAGGTTGCATAAATAACATTGTCAAATAGATAGTAAAATAGGTAAAGAAGACTGGACTTTCCGATAAGCACATACTCCTACATACTACTACATACTACTATTAAAGGATACATTGCTTGGTAAATCTGGCTTCATTTTAATATTAGAGGTAGTAGAACAAATATATAAAAATAGGAAAAAATAACTTTTAGCACATGATAGTGTTTAATCATAGCTTTTGGATTCTGCACTGTTATAATTAAAGAATGTCTTAGATTATTTTTATTTCATGTCTCTATGAAAAAAAATCATTATTGATGTGCAAAAATATATTTATACTTTATATTTTATGTTTGTAAATTATTTTTTTTTTAATTATTGAAATCATTTTGAAAATATCTTTAATACAGTATTAATGAAAGACTTCCATGTCATTGTTTATGACCAGCAGTATTCATTAGAATCTTATGTACATCTGCAATATTCTTGTGTGTGCTTATTATTAATATTATTTTGTGCAAGCACATTTAATTTTAATATTTTTTTATTTCTTTAATCATTTTTATAATTTATTACAAATTCATGAAATCCTCGTCAGTTTGTTTCTTGGATTATTGACTTGTTGCCAAAAAAAAAAAATATTTGTTTTTTTTCTGTACTTATATTTATTTTTACTGCTAGAGAAGAAAAATAAGATCTTTTGGGATCAGAAGTATTTAAAGAAGATTAATAGTTAATTCTAATTCTCAAAAAAGCAACAGAATTTTTTTTTAACAGTATATGACTCTTCCTTACCTTATTACTCAGCAGGATAACATTTAAATTAGATTTTTAAGGTCATGTTTTATATTTAAAATGTTCCTGGGATGCTCAGATTTCTGGATCTACATAAAATATATTGCTGTTATCCTCAAATACATCACTTTCTAGCATGCAATTGCTTAGAATATCAGAATAGATTGTATATGTATATTAAAACCATGGTATTTTACTAAAAACAATTAACAACAATTGTATAACTGTAGTTTATTTTTGTGATGTAAGTAAATAATTAAAGGCTTTTAATTATTGATAAAATAAATCTCTGAAAGCATTTGACTGGGTTATGATTAACTGAAAAATAGGGTCTATTGCCTAGAGAATGATCAGAACCCAATGATCGCTAACCAGATGGATTACTCCTCCCACCAGTGCTAACAAAATCTAGTCAGACAGATTTCCCTACCCCAATACATCCTAAATCATACATACATCATGAATCAGAATGAGGAGTTGACATACTGAGATAACATGTAAATAGTCTCAATTTATTGTATAATGTTTTGGCAAATTGTTAGGGAACTATGAGCTGTTTCCATACTCATATACCCTATGAATAGAGTGATTTCTTTTGGGATATGGTTGATATTTAGGAAACTGGACTATGAACCAACTGCAAAACTGCTTCTCCATATAAAGAAACTTATATATACATTATGTTAATGCATAAATGAAGTAGAGAGAATAAGCTATATTGAGAAACAAGTAGAAAATCCTCAAGCCCTAGCCCTAGCTCAAGCTAATTTTCTAGTTTAATCAACTTTTTGAATTGCCCAAATCTGAGAGATTCGGAGCAGCCTTAATAGCTTAAGCAAAATAATACTCCTTATCCACAAAAACACACAGAAAATCTTATGAATAAGTACCTGCCATATGCCCGCTCGATCATTGCACACGTCATACAAACAGATCTGAATATTTTTTAAATCATTTTAAAAGCTGGAACTGATTTGAAATAGTGAAATTCATGATTGTAAAATCAGTTTATATTTTGTCCCCAAAATGAGTTCTGCAACTTTACAAAAGTAAAGTGAAGTTTCACACTGGTTTTTAAGGCTTCTGCTGAAATGCATAAACTGCATAAGGACTTATTTTGGAAATGATATAAACTTTTAACAGAGCTAACATGATTTCAAGCATCACTATGGGGACACTGTTTTGTCTCATCCTGCCAGAGGCACTGGAATTACATGATGTGCTTCATCAGGCAGAAATATGTAGCTAAAAAAATGTTAACTTCTCTTTATTATTATTTATATCATTATTAGAACTGTAAAACAGCATGAAACCACGGCAACATGCATAAGAAAGATTATTTAAATTCCTTTACAAGTTACTATGAATGTGATGTCATTTTTTATAGTCCAAATTCATTGAATTGTAGCATTGCTGAATTTGTATTGCCATGAAGAGCGATTACACCCAATTATAAAGACACGCTACAATAAGAAAATTACAGCTATCAGACTGACACTTGTGCTTACACAATCCTTTTTTCCTCGAGATGTATCTATATAATGTAATTGTGCCTCAGGAATAACTCAACACGGAATTACCTATTTTTTTGTTTGGGAATGAATGTTAAATTGTAAGAAATTCTTTTAGACTAAACAAGACAAAGCATTTCAATCTTTATTAAGATGACAATCAGTAATCTTTTTAGTGGTTAAATGTAATCAGAATTACTACCTCATTGCCTTATATAAATATACGAACAGGAGTTTCATGAAAATAGTAAAGTGAGGAATTTTTTACTATACATTATTACTTGTTACAAGAAAAGCAAAAATGGTAAGTTGATTGTAGTACATAAATGTTGGATTAATGATTGACAGGTGGCAGAATTTTTGGTATAATGGGACAAAATAATAAAGGCAGTATTAAATATCCAGTGGACTGTCAATAATTATTGCCTTGATGGTGTGGGTGGTCTCTCTTAACTAATAACGTAAGGATTATCAATAAACTATCTGGTGTAGAGGACTGGCTGTAATTTCATATTTCTGTTGTAAAGCTTGAAGAATAGTATGGTCTAACAGTAGCATAGGAGACAGTTATGTTAAACACACTGGTTGGCAGTTATACTATAAATTTCATGCCACATATAACACAGACTAATATTATTTACTTATACTGTAAAAAAAAGCTAGTGTAAGGTACTCGGTTGGCTTTATACCCCACACACATGCTGTCATATTGTTGGTGAGCCAAGTCTGAGTTGTTCCATTAGATGCCTATATCTTAAATAGAGGTTAGGTTGGTGAGTAGTGGGAGCTGCAGAGCTTGAAAAGGCTGCTCATTGAGTAAGCAGTTTTGTGAAGAAAACATCTTGTGTTTACTTTCTAGGAGATCTTGATGAAAGACAAATAGTCCCATATGGGTATGAATATGTGTCAGTTTGTTGCTTCCCAATATTTGTGTGTTTAGCAAACTCGGCGATGTGAATTCATGACCAGTTTGAGCGTTTCCCACAGTAGAGGACATATGAAGCTCTTTGCCTCACTTTGCATCACTTTGCCTCACTTTGCCTCACTTTGCCTCACTTTGCATCACTTTGCCTCACTTTGCCTCACTTTGCCTCACTTTGCCTCACTTTGCCTCACTTTGCATGCACAGGTACAGGTAATTTACATATTCTCTAAGTTTTAGAGTGCCTGGAAGTGGTGAATTAGGAACAGTGGACTGCTCCAAATTCACCTGTTTCACTTCATCAGTTCAGTGTGGCGAATTAGGGGTTGGATGGCAGGGCTCCTGTTTGGTGTAAGGTAACAATCTATTCTAATATAATTGGAAATATAGTGATCAAGTGACAGCATTAGTTAATTATACTGTCACATAGGAATGAATGTAAAATTAACTACTTGTAATAGATACGACTTTAATATGGTGTAGCGGGTGTAGCGGTTGTAGCGGGTGTAGCGGGTGTAGCGGGTGTAGCGGGTGTAGCGGGTGTAGCGGTTGTAGCGGTTGTAGCGGTTGTAGCAGTGTGCTGTATGAGGGAAGGTATGTTTCACCAACTTTTCGTTCCTATGACTGGAAGACCAGCCTAGTTTTTAAAATTAGTCCCAGCTGCAGGATAAACTATTGTTGCTTGTTGCTATTGTTAACAAGATTGGTAACATATTAGATTAGATTAGATTTATTATTGTCACTGAATAAGTACAGTACATACAAATCAGC
>WMED01003980.1:0-21215 GCA_019650415.1 Pipa parva
GAGGGGGTTGTGGGGCAGGCAGCAAAGTGTATTTTAAATATTGTATTTGTTCCCATTTTGATTTTTTTTACTTTAAATTAGAATTAAAAAGTAAAAAAATAAAAAAACAAGTGTTAAAATACTTACTTTATCTTGAGCCGATTGATTACAGTCACAGCAAGAGCTGTGCTGTAATTAGCTGGTTCCCAATGCTTCCCTCGACGCTTCTTCACAGCGCTGGCTGACTGGCCCTGTTACACCTCAGGTGTTTCAGGGCTTAAACATCATCATGATCAGTGCGAGGGCCAATGAGAATGCTCTCCGCAATGAGCGTGATGATGTATGAGGCCGGGGAAGGAGAAGAAGGAGCTGCGTGCTGGCATCTGTGTCAGCCAGCGCACTGTGCAGGAGGTGTTGGGGGAAGCATCGGGAGCAGTCTAATTACAGCACAGCTCATACTGTGACTGTAATCAATCGGCTCAGTATAAGGTAAGTATTTTAACACTTTTTTATTTTTTGACTTTAGGTCTCCTTTAAAATAAGATATGTGCAGTGTGCAAAGGGATTTTCATAGGTTTTTTTTTTTTAAAGTCCGGCCCTCCATCGGTCTGAAGGACAGTGAACTGGCCCCCCTATGTAAAAAGTTTGAGGACCTCTGAGTTAGAGGGTCTGCACATCACTTGCAAATGAAGGTGTATGGAAAAATCAAAGACTAGTCACACAAGAACAAAAAAAAAAAAAATTACCCTTATGTTTCACTCTTCCCAAGGTTCCACATTCATTTTTCCACCTTCCATATGCTTTTTTTTTTTTTTTTTAACTCATGCCAGTCTGATAAAACTATAAACGACCTCCTAACTCTCTGGTGACTTTAGATCAATGAAAGAATGTGCTGTAACATCTGCAGTGCTGCATGAACACATTTAACCCAAATCATAAGATGAAAACTGCACAAGTCAACCAATCAATGCAGAGCAGAAATGCAACTGGTTACAATATGGTCTCCAGCACAGAAAATGCAGAAACCCAAATGAACTGGCTTGTCTACTAATGGATAAGAAAACCTTAAAGAGAATTGGCGTTTTTAGAAAAAGGGAATTTTGAATGAAGGTTTAAAAAGGTAAGAAGAAAACCAAGGCAGGGTAGAAGCAAGCTAGGCAAAAAATAAGTTTAGAATGTAGAAAGCAATGGTTTGCCAATAATGTGAATCTCATAAGGAAAGTAAAACCATTGAGCAACATCATTGACCACGTTTAACAAGTGGTGTTTTCCTTAAACATTAGGAAGAAAATGAAGAATGCAGAGAGCGTTGAAGAGTGAGAGAGTCCTAAATCTCAATTCTTCTATTAACCTAATCTCATTCTTGGATAGAATTGTCCATAACATTATGTCCGCCATAAAGGAGAATACAAAACTAAAAATTGTTAAAATTGATCCCCCCCTCCCCCAAAAGTAAGTTTGTTTTTGTTACTTAGACAACCCCACTATTTTACAAAGGTTGAGGGCTGACTATTTCTGTCAGCACGGAAAGGGTGGCAGAAAATTTTTCATGACAGGCGCAGACTGTACTGCAATCTACTATTTGAGAAAAGCATTAGGTCAGGACTGCTATCTCTATTAATTAGCTATCCCAGCTGGGCAGTAGGTAGGCAGCTGTTAAAGTGATCAATGACTTACCTAAATGTCATCTCAACTGATTCGCTTATAAATTACCAGCAAGTGAGACTAATGTACAGGTGCTAATTTATTTAAACTGTTCTCTGCACTTTTACATAGCATTAGAAACTGCATCTGGCACTTAATGTTAGCTGTCAGTTGTACTTAGTCATGCCTCTTCTAATGACTTTGTTCATTAGAAATGAGCACAAATTATGAAATATTGTGAAAAATGATATACCAGATAAAATGGACACAGCAAATCAATTAGAGAAATTTCCTGCAGAATTTTTGCACCTAACGGGAGGAGAACAAACAGGTTTCTGAAGAAGAACTGAGATAACAATTAAAAAGCAATTCAAGAGAACCTGGCAGTATTATTTATCAATCTGCTCGCATTGCAGTGGTGGAGGGAAGTATCGGCAGGTTAAAAAAGGATTAAGCCCCTCCTAGTGTTAAAAAGCTTTCAACACCAGCATTCTGGAAGCCCCTACTGCTACACAGCTTCTGTTAAGATTAAGTTTTATTCCACTGAATTGTAATTACATTTCTGTAACTCAGTGTTAAATTAGGAAAAGTTCCTTACACTAAGACCATGGTTACTTACTACTAATTGAAGAAAAATCTGGAACATATAAACAAAAACAAGAAAAAAAAAAGTTTAATCCATGATTAATGTACAAGGTTCCCTATCAATAAACTGACAAGATAGTGTCACAGCTGTATGTGCCAGATACTGCCTCAATGGCATTTCAAAACTACAGTTACAACCCTGTTGCTATTACAAATTGCCAGTTACTTTCCCAGGGGCAATGAGCCCCAGAGCCAAAACAAAGTTTCTGTTACTACCCTGCTGCTGTACAATTTCCACTTTATAGTTGTGTACAGAGAAACTAAACATTAAGGGGGGAATTCACCATTCAGCGAAGTGAGCTTCGAAGCCTTCGACTCACTTCGCAAATGGTATTATGCGCATTCTGATGTCCTGCACGTGGACATCAGCATGCGCATTAAAGGGATTCCCGTCTCAGCAAGACCAAAATAGTTGCCTCGCCGAGACAGGAATCCCTTTAACGCGCATGCTGATGTCCACGCGCAGGACATCAGAATGCACATAATACCATTTGCAAAGTGAGCCGAAGGCTTCGGAGCTCACTTCGCTGAATGGTGAATTCCCCCCTAAGACATGTCAGCCCTCCCAGTTTTGAGTGAAATACTTAAACATTTTCATTGTTCTCTTACAAATCCCACAGACATCCCTACAGGAGCAGGTCTTGGGACCCTACATTTTTGGGGAAGTTCCCTGATAATTCTGAAGTGTTGCCAGAAGTATGAAGGGGACTAAAATATAAAAATGGCTGGTGGCGAGCAATACAAAATGATATACATCTATGAAAAAACAAAAGTAACGAAGGTGCAACTAATGGAGTGTTATCGCAATAAAAGCGATCTATTCTTTATTTGTACAAAAATACTAAATGTAGTGAAGGAGAACGACACAAATGTTAAAAACAATGGTCCAAAAATGGACTAAACTCTGATAGGGAATGCCTGACTGGTGATTAAATGGTATAAATATTTGATTAATAAGATGGCCACATAGGTACAAAACTGATAACGTCTATCATAGTAACAGATATCAATTATAAATAATCAGTTAAGTAGTCTTAATGATTAATCACTATGTGTGCCCATAAAAAATAAATGTTACCATCTAGTAGTCATAGAATAGTCAGAAAATCATCCTCCAGTCAATGTCTTAGAAGCGTTTAGGTGGATATATTCCTTCATTACATTTAGTATTTTTGTACAAATAAAGTATGAAGGGGCAGTATCTGGGTTTGACAAACTACGCTGTTTATGGACAGGACAATTAACACTTTGAATTGCATATGAATGATGATGAGCATACTTACGTAACAGTTTATAAGGCCATTAAAAAAACAAACCATAAGTCCATTTATAATATAATAATAATAATATTATAGTCCTTGGTATAAATAGATTATGGTGGTGATCTGTATTGACCCATTGATGTTTTTATACATATTTATGAAGTCACCACCAAGTAACCTTTTTTTGTTTGTAAAGCTCCCCCCACCTTCCTCCTTTTAGTTGTGCCCTACACCAGCTGGGTAGATATTGACAAAAAAACTTTTTGTTTTATGAGATCCACAGGTTTCTGTTTATCTAGGGATGAGTATGATGGACACTGTGCACTGTGTTTACTCTAAATTGCATATGTCTATGTCCATAACACACCTTTTCTGAGCATGTCTGAACTAAGAATGATGGGCTTTATACGCTTTCTCTGCAAGTCTAAAAATCTGCATTTTATCTGGGTAGATGTGTCTCTGTACCAAAGCTTTCTTTTAAAACAATTATATTACTAATATATCTTACCTTTTAGTAACACAGTAATCAAAAAGGTCAAGCTGCAATACTATTTGTGGCATGCTAAAAATACTTTCCATTCTTTCTTGTGGCTAGATCCACTACTAAGGTCTGCTACAGCTGTAGCCTCCCTCCAACACTATACTTCCCTCCTCAGAGTTTGCCTTTACAATGTATATACAGGCATGTATACAATACAACTGGTCTCACCCTCCAGCAATAACTAATGGTACACAATGATCTTAAAGTAACACAAAACCACAGACAATATGTCTCCCTTTTTGAACGTTTTTCTATATGCAAGTATCTCCAAGCAGTTTTGCGCCTATGTGACTTGCACACTAAAATGTGCCAAAGATTTTCTTCTTAATCAGGACCTTCTGTACCTCTGGATTTTGATTTTCCCACCTCGAAAGCCCTGTACTTTTAGAGACATTTGCCTATAAACTAAACAGGTTGCTTTTACTCTACAGAGTAGGCTGCAACAAAGTTAACTCTGCCCTATGTGAACATATTTCCAGGATGAGATAATAGCAGGATAATATGTTAGTAATGGCAAAAATATTTTATGATGTAACAAATAATGGTCTTTCTTCTAGCAACAAGTTATTGGCATAACATCCCCATCAATTCACTGTATGCTTCTTCAGCTATCCCAACCATTCATCACACCTCACATAATATAGTAGCTGGCCATTACCACTTTAATACGTGCCCCTGAAACTTATATAATTTTCTTATTCAAACTGATACCAACCCTATTGGCGCTAAGCTCTCTCTGCAAATATTATTGCCTAGGAGTTTTGTTAAATCAATAACAGAATGTCCCTGGTTTCAAATAAAGCATGCAATTCCAGGTTTGAGGAAAAAATATGTTTATTCAGGTAATGGCCTGAATTCAAAGCATGACAGCAAACCTCAGGCAGGAACTCAAACACTATGGATGAAAGGTGCCTCTGTAGTATATATGAGCAATTGCTTCCTCTGTTTCCATTGTAAGACAAAGTGGAAGGACCTTGCTTTCAAAGAAGCACCAAGTGCTCGGCAGTTAAAGAAGACTTAATTCTTACTTGAAGTTTACCTTCTGGAAAGTTGAATTGCTGGAAGGAAACCTTGAAAATCACAAGCATTTTAGAAATCCAAGCTACATTATGATTCTAAAATCAGTCTTTACTGCTGATACTTTCTAATTAGATGGTTCTTGCTTCACAAAAATGTGGTAGTGGATTACATAGCAATCCACTTCATTATTGATTTATGGTCAGGCTGAGATTTAGTTGAGGATGCTCAGAAGAAAGCAGTGCCTAAGGCACAGTCGGGGGGATTTTATCTGTAAGACAGTTCCTATTCTGTTTGCCCTACCTGACATGTAGAGACATATATTTAGAGCTAGATAATTGAAAATACAGGTTTGGTCTGGAAATTAAGGTTAAACTCTCACAATCTGTCTTTTTTACATAGTAATTCTTTTTGAGCCTTTACATGAAAAAAATATAGTCATAATATAATAAATATTTATGTGCTTTTTAAAAATATATATGCATAAGATTCCCATCTTTTCACCTTTTGATTCATTATTTTTAATCGAGAAATAAAGTTTCCATTAAAGTCAAATGGATATAAAATATGTGTTTTTTTACAAAGCTTAGTCATCATTTCCTTGGTTAAGGGTTGAAAGGTATAAGCATTGAAAACCTTTTATGTACTATTAAGATCCCTCTTGCAGACACAGCATACCCCTGTGATGGAAAGCAAATCCTTCAAGTCAGCAAAAACAAGTTAACAAGAGAATAAAATAGGAAAGTGATAAACAATTTAATGAAACCACTCCAATATCAGAGTTGGGCGAACAAATACGCTTGCATTGTAGAGCAATGTGTCCTGCCTCAATTCGACAGTTTGATTAAAATTTACAAGAAGAAGGAAGTAACACCAGAGTTAAGCACTTTCAGTATGAAGTTCTAAATTACTTCCCCAACCAAGCAGCTAAACTTACATCAATATCCTCTTGGGTAAACGTCTCTGGATCCTCTCCCATCATGTTGGCTAAATGTCTCTTTCCAATGTTGAACTCTTCAATCTGTTTTTTAATAAAGGTCTCTGTGTACGTTTCGCGTCCTGGGGCTGCAACATTTTTCCTTCGTACTGCAGCATTGTTATGTGCAAGTCGAGAAACCTGTGCCAAAATAGAAAGTGTATTTCAATCAATCATTTGTTCCAACAAAAACAAGAGATTTCAAAGAGGTTAAGACTAAACCTCACTCAGCATGATGTATAGGCAGTGAAGCACAATTGCTTAGGACTTACAAGACAGAACATAAAAACATAAATTTCATTTATTCTTGTAGGCTTGTATAAGATAAGGTACGCTTTTCTTTTAACAGTTTTGATGAGAGAAGCTCTTACAACCTGTCTTTTTATTCCTCAAAAAATAAAGTACCAGGGGTATTTCTGATAGGATATTGTCAGAAAGATCCCAATTAATTACAAATCCTAATCACACACCAGATGTAATACATCAAAGTTAATTCATTCTAAAATTGATCCATTTGTAATAATGTATATTCTACTATTATTTCATCAGTGCATCTATTCTGGCAATGTGTACTTGGTAATGATTTAAATTAGCAATGTAATTTTGATAGATTTTGTTATAGTTATAACATGTAATTTTACTTTCTTTTTTTTTTAGGAAAACAATTTCTGTGATTGCAATCTAGCCCAGACAACACTATCACTGAAATCCTTGTCACTACAACTAAATTGTGTCCTTTTACCTTATTAGTTCTACTCGCATCTCTTAGAACACCAAAATATTTAAAAATTAAAGCTTAGTCATCAACAGTTTTATTAAACAGCCTGCAACAACCAAGAAAATATCCCCTTTGACAAGGTAGTTATTTAAATACAGCTCTTGTTAAAATGCAATCTTAGAAGCTGAATTCATGAATCTTTACTGATAGTCATGTTGTATATGTTTGTTAAACAAACCCCACCCAGTCCGATTGTTTTCTATGGCGATTTAGACATAACATTTTCAGGAAGAATTAAAGAACCTAATGTTTGTGTTGTGTACAGATGATTCTGCACACCTTTTTCTTATTATACAGGTATTCCCAGGGAGCACAGCATCCTGCTACTGCAGGCTAGCTATATGCAGGCTTTAAAAAACAATTTTGCTGGAAGCCTGGAAGCATGTGCTTCAAATTTATTTCTTCTGGAGTTTCTAAGGAGTTGGTTAGTTCCACATGGCAGAAGGCTGCTTTTAGTGTGGACTAAATCTAATAATAGAATTCTGGCTTTCTTTACAATTTTATTTTTTGTATTAGGCATTCTAACAGAACTCTGTTACACAATACCAATTAAACAACTAGACAGAACATCACACAGAAGGAAAAATATTGACTCTGAAAGAAATTGAAACATGATGTTATGCCACTGGGAATTCCTTTTAATATACACAGCATCTTCACCCATAAGGTCTAGTGGGGGTGATATATGGGTCTGTAAACAGAAACATTAGTATTTACAAGAAGCTGTAAATACACTTTTATGCATCTCCTGTTCTTTTGTGTAACTTAAAAAAGATTTCACGTCAGTTCTTATTTACCGACAGAAACCTTAAGAATTTATTATACAAAATGCTGGAGTTATCTCCGTCGAAGCTAGCAACAATGAGCATTAAATTTACTTTTGTGTATAGTAAACCTCTAGCATTCAGCTGACATCTCCACTATTGTGGTGCTTTTGGCACAACCTTCTGTCTAAAGCAACAGAAGGTTGAATGGCAACCTGAACCAGGGTCTTTAATAAATGTTAGGGTTTGTCCTTTTTGAACACTTTATAGGTCATCTGAAAACCAAGAAGAGATGACTGGCCTTTGCTGAAGCTATCCTTGGAAAACTAGCAAATGGGAAATGTAATATTTCTATTTGAAATATATCTATCGTTCAGTTTATTAACTTAACAGAGTAAAGTAATGCCACAGATAAGTTATGCCAAATATCTCCATAGATTCAGCCAACTGAACAATTACAATGCATCATTTTGATACTCAGGCTCCTCTAACTTCCAAATCTTGGACTAGAGCAGGAAAACGCAGGCCTTTAGCACAAGCCACACTCAATGATTCAGAAAAACCATGCAAGCCGCTAAACTGCATAGCAGGGGAATCATCCCATCTTTACACACAGGGAGATCCACATAACTGTTTTTATCAAAGAAGAGACAATTACCTCATGTTATCCAATTTGGACTAATGCAATACTCTACTATCTAGCCTTCCAGCTGGAATATTCTCCCTCTCATCAGAAGGGACCAGCTTTCTTGCAACATCTACCTACTACCGTGCTATGAATGTATATCTGCAGTGTCCTTCTTTTGACATTCACGTCATTGTCCCTTCCTACATCCCTTCATGTGTTTGTCCATATTTTCCTACTGGCCTCCTCTATTCATTACAGAGCCATTGCCTTTGTAGACCTTTTAAAAACTAAACACAAAACCTACCTTTTGGAGTATTAGCAATAGTTTTCATGTTTTTCATCACTTATTTTATGCTTAAGTAATTAATCATGCTTACAACTGGCAAGAAGAAAGGATGAGAAGATTATCTTTCACATCGGAAATAACACTCCCCCCACTGTTCCCAACTGAAGGATTTAAATCTGCCAGAGTACCCAAAGAGATTAAAGTCAACTATTCTAATTTGGTACATTTTTTCTTCAATTTGCAATAAAAGCTTAGCAATTTTCTCCTCCTTGAACATAAGGCCTGCCTTTTTTCTGAGGGCCCACTCAAGCACTAAAGTCTCTTCTGCTACCAGCAACATCAACTCAGAATGACAGCTCCCAGCAGCCTTATGAGTATCCCACCCCAATGTATTGGCCACTTTGTACAATGGATCTCTGTGGGTTGTTCAGGAAAGTCCTAGGGCTGATCATGGCTGGTTGCCAAGGATAAAGAGAAAGCGGAAAACAAGGAATGTATAAATAGGCAGGAAAGACAGTATGTAAAGGGATCATGTTTTTATCTGGAATGTGAGATAGCAGACAAAGTCAGCTCCTCAATCTTCTCAGCAGCCGGAGTAATAGCATGACTCATGTTAATGACATCACATTGACACTGGTGCCAGGGCTTCAGGAAGATGGAAGAGCTGACTTTGTCTGCTGTCTCCAGCTAGACTTGTAGAAGCCAGGAAGAGAGGTGAGTTTGTGTGAGTCTGAGATATGTTCTAAAGTTTTCAATTAATAAAATATACTGCACTTTTTTTCTCACAAAAGACCTTGTGCATAAACAGATATTTGTCCAAAGGAAACAGTATTAAAAGCCAGCTGTTACATATAGGTTGTAGCTAGAAATTACCTAGAATATTTTAATATTCTGTGCATCTTCTCTAATCTGTATGAGACAACCCAGATTCAAATGAAGACTTACATACCTCACTGGCACTCTCCACTGTGCCCTAACCTCACTGGCACCGCACACTGCTCCCTTTGCCTTAACCTCAATGGTACTGTACAATGCTCAATGTACTGTACCTTCTGCATCCTTTTTAAAAATAAATATTGGTGTCACTGTAGTCCTGTATTATGACTTGTTAGTCTAAATCTTCTACTCTTGCAGCTGCTAACACATTGGTAATCTAGGATTGACTCTATGAAGGTCTGGCCCTGTGCAATTAGGAGTTATTACAATATAATGAAATAGATGATACAATAAATTATCAATATTCCTCTACTGTTTGTAGTTATAGTGTAAAGTTAGATTACAAGTGTGTGCCATTTTGCTACTACCTGTCAAAGGTTTTGATGTTGGTTTTAGATTCATACAAACAGCAGTAATTTTACATCCAAAATAAATCAATGTCTGGAAATTCAAGAACTATAGCAAGGAAACTAAACAATCACAGGAATAATAAAATATTAATATCAGGAAAGCAATCCTTGTAAAATAGATATTTTCCCTAAAATTGACCACATGTATTGCTGGCTCTTTTGCCAGTATATTGCCTAATACATTGTGTTTTTGAATGCTAAATTGTCTCTCAAACAGAAAGTCAGGCTGATGAAGGACCTGCATGTGTGTATGCATTTAAACTATCCAAACAGAGATCTGAGCAGGGACTTAGAGATTAGCCTTGTTTTTATTGTCCAGCAGTAAATTTCCAACCATTTGTAAACCTTGTTCCCACAGGAAAACATTTTGGCAATACACAATAAATAGGTTAAGCTTCCCTAATTGCAAAGTGTGTACCATCCTTCTTTCTCTCTACCTGATGCCTTAGGGATCTTGAACCACATGAACATTCTGTACACAAACTGAATCAGTAGAATATTTGTCTGTGTTACTGTTGGTTTCTTCAAAGTTCTTTATAGTCTACAAAAACAGTTGTATATTATTATTTAGCTTCTTGTCCGAGGTTGCTTACAAAGCAAAAAAAAATTCCAAGTGAAGTGCATAGATGGATCTACTTACTGCAAATAATCTTTTTTTTAATTTTCCCTATAAACTGATTTCCAATCAAAGCACATATGTTCAGGAACATAGTTTGGTAATTCCTTTCCAAATGTATCATCTGCTAAACACCTGAACAAATATAATAACACACTAAAAAATGTACAATTACATTATAAAGAATGCAATAATATATGTTAAAATATAAAAACAATAAAAAAATATATCTAGCCCCAGGCACACTTAACAAAAAACTTTTCACAGAAGACATCAATTTGATAAAAAGTAAGCAAATACAAAATTGCTAATTCCTTTTCTTCACAGGAATAATTTCATAACATTTTTCTACAGCACACTATGAACAGATACCTTCTATCTTCACTGCTATGATGAATAGTTTTAGAGATTGCTATGACCAGGATAATGGAGAATATCAAAGTCCCACTTAACATCAAATTGACAATAAAATGATATCTGGCAGTCAGCCAAACAAAAGGTCTGCTTTGAAAGACACAGTTACTTTTATTTCAAGTATTTTCCAGAAAACAATAAGGAAATAACCTGACCTTGCTGTGATATTTTCTAACATAGAAAATGCTTTTCTTCTGCCATCCCACAATATGAGTATATTGAAATATTAAGCACCTTACGTTTCAACTTTTAATTTTAATTCTTCTTCACCTATGCATATAGAATGAAGACAAGATTATGTTTGTGTTTAAAGTAACACCATTAACAAAAATATGGTACTTTTCCTAACCCAAAAGATACAAACTGGTTAATAAAATAGACTACAACAAAAACATAACTAACTTTAGTTCTGAATATGTTGAATTAAACAACAAAGCAGAACTTATTTCCATTTTTTGTGAACAAAGAAAACATAAGAAATACAAGCTATTTTTATAGGCCAGTGCTGGTAAACCTTTTCAGCACAAAGTGCCAAAAAAGTTATGTCACTCCCCAGTGCTTTCCCCAAAAGCGCAGGCGCTGATGAGTGACGTTATAGCGTCACTATCAAATCGGCTAGTGACCGCTCCACCAGTGTAAGTCGCGGTTCCGACCTGAAAACTGTCAGATCAGATCTGTGTCCTACACTGAAGGAGTGCTCGCTGGTTCACCACTGCTGGTATAGGCCTAGAACTATCTTAAATGGACACTAAAGTCTTAAAAAATAAAGGGTACATTTAATAATTACTGTATTTGCTGGCGTATAACACTACTTTTTAACCCCTGAAAATCATCTGAAAAGTTGGGGGTCGTCTTATACGCCAGGTATTACTTTTTTCTCTCCTTACCTAGCTCCTCCATTGCCCGGCTGTCTGTGCTGAGCGCTACAGCATTCCTTCCCCAGCATTGATGTAACTTCCTGTGAGCGACAGGAAGTTTAATCATTGCTGGGGAGAGGAAATGCTATAGCGCTCAGCACAGACAGCTGGGCAACAGAGGAGCTAGGTAGGGAGAGAGAAAAGGAGGGGGGCGAGCACTAAGATAGCACCCCCCTCCTTCAGAGGGTAGGGCTTGTAGGGACAGCACAGTGTGATGGCGCTCTGATAATCTTAGAGACAGGGAGGGCTGGGCAGGCAGGGAGAGCTGACCAATCCAAGCAGGATTTGCCTTGGATGAGGGGTAGTCTTATACAGTGAGTATATCCCAAACTCTATATTTTAACTGGAACAGTTATGGGTCGTCTTAAATGCCCAGTCGTCTCATACGCCGGCAAATACGGTAATAAATTGTGAGCTGATTCCCGAGGGGGGAGCCACTGCAGCAATGTATGGGTCATTATGGTGGGTGCAGATGGGAGCGAATTTTGCGCATTTTCAACTAAGGCGCCTTTTTACCCTTATACATGCACTGCCAAGCACACACCTTCAGCGACAGGTATTCTGACACTTGTACTGGAATTAATTCACACACCTTCTTCAAAACCATTTGCGCAGCAAACACAATAAAGTATACCTAAATAAATAAATGCATAATCATTTTACATAAATAAATATTCATGGTTATGATTTCAATTAGTCTTTATTTCTATACATCAGCAGCTTATATTTTATATATTAGACCAGGGGTCAGCAACCTTTTTGGCTAAGAGAGCCATATAGTGCCGCTCTGCTCAGCCCTTTTGTATCAGGAGCCGCTGACATCACGTGACGTCACATTGGTGACGTCAACGACTCCGGATTGGCTAGCAACCCGGAAGCGCTGAGAGAGCTTTGTCTCTACAGCGCTTGCTGGTGATTAGCCAGCAGACTGTAATGAGTGGTGCTTGCATGTGAGCACCACTCCTTACAGTCAAAGAGCCAGATGCAGCCATCAAAAGAGCCACAGGTTGCTGACCCTTGTATTAGACCATCGTTAAAAAAAAAAAAAAAATGGATGTCCCTTTTAAGTAATTTACCAATTTAGAAAATAATAAAAAACGTTTTTCTTTGCCTGCTGCTGTAAACCCTTTACCACTTATGAAAGTGAAACTACTGGCAGAGCGTAGTAATTACAGGCAGTGTGAGGCTGATAAGCTGTAGCTTCCTGTTAGAACTTCTGCAGTGATGTCACAGGTCAGGATTAGCATGCTTAATATATTCAACATGGCTGCCGTCAGTGTGCAGAGCTGTGCAAACTTCAATGGTTTAATACAGAGACTACAGAGTGATTATGGATTTCTTAATACAATGATTTAGGAGGCAGGTAGGTAGGTGTACTACATGTATATGTATTTGTGTGTAGGTACCTTTAGTTATTCTTTAAATAGCTTCCTTTCATCACTACAACCTGATGAGCCTATTGTCACAATGAATGAAAGAAGATAAGTATAAAAGTCCAGCAGTGCTTTACTGATGGCACCCCCTTAGTTTCAGAATGACTTTAATTTTTTTGTATCTTGTATATAATCTTATTCTAAAATGGTTTCCACTTGGTCTTTGTTTTTTTTTTAATTATCAGACTTTGGTTCATCTTTTTGGTTGCCGAGGGTTACATATCCTTTTATTTAAAATTTCATTATTTTACTTATAAGATTACTTATTTTTAGGTTCATGCACTTTTTTTATATTGCTCAATTGGTCTGGTATTCACTCAGTGCTTGGTTGCTTGATTAATGGTTCCTAGCAACCATATGTCTATTTTAATGTAAATAAGATAAGTTCAAAACACAAAATTACATTAAAAAATTGTAAAAAATAAACACCAACTGCAGACTACCATAGAATGCCACTATCTACAACACAGTAAAATAATTTCTAAGGTAAACAACTCCTTTAAAAATAAAAATAAAATAAAAACAAACCAAAGATTTTTGCAGCTATATAACATATCTGTATTGTAAAGAAGTTTCAGACCCTCAAATAAAAGTAATAAATATTTTTTAAAGCCATCCAATAAGAAAAAATACTGAAAATAAATTGGTGTGTGATTTCACCAGTAGGGCCGAGTGTAAAAACTTATTAAAGGATCAATGAGCTCCAGACAACATTTTCTGTCCATGTTGTGTCAAATAAGCACATTTAAACGAACACGGTCTGAGAATTAAGAGATACTGAAATTCTGGTTTTGCTCCTACCACTCTTTAGCCATGGACTCCAATAACTTTGTGGGGGTTAATTTATCAAAGTGAGAATTTTGACCGTCAAAGTGAATTCTCATCACTTTGAGTTGCAACGCTCTCTACGAGGGTTATTGACTAAAGTCAGATTGCTGCATAAAGGTGTAAATTTGCCAGCTAACTATGGCTGCACACACTAATAGATTGCTACTGTTGAGGACGCGACTTCATTGTGAGAATATTGTCGCCTTGATCATCTAATCCTTATTCATTAAACAGTGAATTCCCATAGTAAAGTCATGACAGGGTCAGTATTCAAATAGTGAAATTGCAACTTCGTCAGTAGCTGTTATTGTGTAGTGTACAACTGTCATTAACTGGAGAATTCGCCACCTCGCAGAGTTTGCTGAATGCCCATGGTATGGTTTAGATTGACGATTGCATGAGGACAATGTAGACAAAAGGAAGAGTTGTAATGCTGATCAAAATCATATATATAAATTAACATTTACAAAGAATGTTTGAAAAATTTGCAACACAATATTATGAAATATAATAATAATCTGCCAGCCATATATAACAATGAAATAAAGAAAGAACACTGCTAGGAATTAGTAACAACCTTTAAATGTGCCAAGTATACCTTAGTTCCCCAGTGGTATAAAAATATGGGTTGCAGAGGGTGCATGCTGCCAATCCTGCACTGGCCCCTGGAAGAATGGCATCAGGATTTGCAGCAGTATTTCTGCCACTGTAGCTCCTTTTTACTATAATTTCGAACATTGAAGGTAAAAGCATGCTAGGATGAACATTTATTTTTTCATATTTTACATTATTTACATTTTTTTTTAAATTTTGTTTTGAAATTAAATGTTAAATTGGTATTCTGGTTTCTAAGGGTCAGTAACTACAAAAGACGAAACAGAAAACTATAATGAAAAAAAAAAATATATATATATATATATATATATATAAATCATAGACCAATTCCACACTTTTTTATGTTAATACCACTACCTACAACATTTTTATAATGTATTTTAAAGATGAACATTCCCTTTAATCCCTTACAAGAACAGCTGGACCTACATAATACACTTTTGTTCATAAAGACACACATTACTTTAAACACACCATATGGAGAAATTTAAAAGGAGTATGTTGCACAGAGACCATTTTTTTAGATTCAACTTTAGGAATGCTGGTTTTTCAGCATGCAATTTGCAAAGATATAAAATGTTATTGCACATATGTGCCAACATGGGCATACTTTGAAAGTTCACAAGTGGGAAATCATCAGCTAGGACAATCCTTTCCTGGGGTTTAATAACTTATAGTAGTGGTGGCAAACCTTTTTGGTACCGAGTGCCTATGAATGATGATATCATTCATCAGCGCCTGACCCCGAAGAGCAGGTGCTGATGAGTGACATTGTGCCTGCATCTAGGCAGAGCTCTAGCTGCAGCTACCCTACTTAGATCCTCCATGTGAGCAAGCGCGCCTATACTGAAGGAGTGCTTTCTCGCTGTGAGGACCTAGGATAGCAGTCAGAGCAGTGGCGGCAAACGTTGCATATGCCCACAGAGAGAGAACTGAGTGTCTACTCTGGCACACATGCCATAGGTTCTACACCGCTGACTTATAGCAACAAACTAGCCAGTTAGTATTCTCTGGTATTTGTGGGTAGAATAATGAAAGCCAACCTCTAATTGGTTGCTATGAGTTAGTAGGTTTTTGTAAACAACTGCTCCCTTAACGTTTATCAACTAAAATGTATCCCATAAGACATAAATTCCAAACTGTTATTACTCCCATTCCATTGCCAGTTGCCAAGTCACCTCTGATTTAATAAGTGATCCTTAATTCTTATGACCTGAAAGAATAAAAAAAAAAAAGCACAAAATGCACACCTCCAAATGCACTTAAAATTAATTCCACTAGTTATCAAGGCAAAGATACTATGAACATTTCTAACAATTTACTTTAATTGCAATATTCCACTATAAAATTACAGTCTGAGTCAAATGGATTGTTTACTTGCATTCAAATGTTTCTGGTTATATTTAATGGCACTCAGACCCACACATTTACAATATACTGTAGTTTGGATCTAAGTTGGTGTGTGCTGCGGAGTCATCTAATTTCCCTTACCTTTGTTAAATGGTTTTGTGGGTAAAGTGGTGTTCATTTTTGTTATTTTGATCAGACATTTAACTAGTCAGTCCAAGAAGCAATATTTTACCACAGGTTGTGACAAGCAGCACCAATATTTTAGCAATTAAGTTCTGAATGCATCGGAAATAAGGTTTATTCTATTCATTAAAGTAAATATGGCATGAACACCTGAAAAAAAAACAAGCGACCAGCATGTGATGTTGCTGTTAGAATGGCAATGTGAAGCCAAAACCTGTTCCCTACAGTGATCTCAATATTTGGACATAAACCCAAATCTGTCATTACTGCTTGACTGGAGAACTCATTCCATTGGGCTCTAGAAGTTGGGGAACTTAACATATCACTTCGGGGGTGGGGGAGTATTCTTTAGGTCTTATTAATAGTGGATGACAGACCTGCTGTAAGGATTACAGTACATACGAGACCATAGCGTGTTGGGATAAAACTTGGGACCACTTTTCCCAAAATGGTTATGGTTGGGACAAACCTATTTCAGCAATTCTCACCTTGCAACAGACGCCAGCAACTAATGCCGATTTTCTGCTGCAGCTCGGCGCTGCCAACAGTACAGCCACCAACCTTGTACCACGGTACACCGCAGCCATGCTGAGGAATGACAGGGGAAGGGAAACTGTACGGACCAGCACGGGGGCGGGGTTTCAGTGGATAGAGGGGTTTCAAAATGATTCCGTGGCTTCCGGTTTGTCAGAGCGGAAGTAGTTCGCTACAGTAAATTCGCTGGGAGATTGTGCTGTGTTGTTGGGGAGAGAGACGTGACCTTTCCGCAAGGTTTTTAATAGAGTGGAGCTAGTGGAGTTTATTGGATTTCCGAGTTCTTCCAGATAGATGGTTTATTTTTGTAACAATTATATGCATTTAATATTGTACAGATTTAATATGATTACAGTGTCAGAGCTTGTGTACACCGACGCAAGGCTCAGGGAAACAACATACAGTTTATCCTCTAAGGATGAATCGTTTCTTTCATTCTCATGCAAAATATACAGTGATAAGAGCATGGGCTTCAACGTTCTGTAGTTTTATAACGTGGACATCGATCTTGTAACTCACTCTTGACTGTTTCTGGACTTCTGTTTTATTTACTAGAAATCAAGTACAACCCCATAGTTCCTGGGGTGAAATCTCTACTGATCAGAGTGCATCAAGTGTATACACAAAAAAAGACTCTGCAAAAGACAGCTTTTCTGAGGCGCCTTTGAATGATAGGATTCTAAATGGTAGAGCTATGCAAAACTACAATGCCAAGGAGAACTAAAGGTGAAAAAAAAATGCATATATAAAAAAACCTTATAGTAAATTCAAATGTTGCAGTCACAGTTTGAACTGTGCTGTAATTTCACTGCACAGTGTCTGACTTCAACAGTGCTTAGGCTGAGACAGGAGCCAGTGCGAAGCTCTGCAGACTTATGCAAAAGACCATACATGTCATCACGCTCATTGCGCTTTATTTTTTGCCAGTGATGGGAGTGTTCTCATTGGCCCTGCAGTGAATGTGATGGCGTGTAAACCCTTTTGCACCGCCGATTTGACAAAGTGGGCGGCGCTTCACACTGACTTCTCTATCATCCTAACCTAAGTGCTGTGATATCTGCCTCAGTGCAGTGAAATGACAGCACAGTTCAAGCTGTAACTACAACGTTTTGACTTATTGTAAGGTATTTTTTTACCTTTAGTTCGCCTTTAATAAAGAGAACATATGGATCAAAAATAGCTGCTCGTTCAACTCTTTTCAGACTTGTATGTATATTTTTATTTATAAAGCACCACAAGGTCATGCAGCACTGTACAATCCAGTAATGCAAAACAAGAATAAAGTGCGGAACAAAAGAACAAGTGAAGTAAATTGTGATGCCAGCTACATTATGCTTTCTATCATATCTTCTCTTTGAATAGGGCTTTGCAATATCACTTTAATTAAAAGGCTTACATTTAATCACTAATTAAACAGTTTTCTAGTTGCTAGGATCAGCAAACCTAGCAACCAGAAAGCATTTTAAAAACATGAGATAGGCAAAACAGGTAAATTCTTAAGACACAAAAATAAAATGATCAAAACTTAACATTTTCTTCAGTATATTACATTTTTTTATGGTGAACATTCTATTTAAATAGATTCCAGCGTTTCAACATAGTCTGAATTCATTTAAGATAAAGGCTGCTCACAGAGGCTTATTCATCAAAGTGAGAAATTCAACTGCTGAAGTGAATTTTCATCACTTTTTTCTACACTCTGATTCTTTACTCCTTATTCACTAAACAGAGGATTCTTATGGCGAAGGCGCAACTGTGTCAGCAGTTGTTTGTTGTTTAGTGTGGCGTAGTTAGTCGGAGCCCTGTCATCAGCCCTCTAATTCACCACTTCAGTCTAGCAAAGTAAAACTGGCAAATGTGATGCAATACCTTTTGTTTAATTTGCTACTGCAACAGAGTCCAATGCTTAATAAGTGAATTACATGTGCTCGCACAGGTAAAATGGTACAAATATGTGACTGTCAAGCTGTTGAACTAGTCTCAAATTCACCACATCGCAGAGTTTGCTGAATACCCAAATATGGGGAAGTTGCAAATAAATGTGAATTCACGCCTTTACACCACTATTCAGCCTTTCACAAATAACCCCCATCATGTCTCTGGTATGAATTAATTACATTTTGCATTAATGGTGAGAGGTTGTAAGATTTTACTGTAATATTTTGGCACTAAATAGTAAAATCCATTTTGCTCTACAATGTAAATGTATAATGAGCAGGTGCCTGAATATGATGTCGGCATGGGCAAATAGTTAATAATGTATCAGTATATTAACTAACAGGAGTGGAATAAAAGTCCAGTATTTCAGGCTTCTGATATAACTCAGTACTGTCCATCTTTGATAAACATGCTGGTTTCCTTCAATATTTGTACAGAGTGCAGATGTGTCTGCTAAAATAAAATCTAATAAAATGTACATGTGTAAATAGTGTTGTATCACGCAGACTGTTTGATGTCTATCTGAGTAAAAACACTGCCATTTTCCTGCTCTCTTTATGGCCACAATATTTTCCTATGTCCAGTAGGTGGTGTTTGTGCATCATTTCAGTAGGTTCATTCAGCAGAAGTGTTACATTATTATTTCTGCACATTAGAAAAACAGAATCAGTAAATAAAACTAGACCGAATTCCAGGCTTTCCTGGAAAGAATTAGATTTCCGTGATAAGGAGTAATGTCATTAATGTGCAAACTGTAGGGACAAAATGCCCCAAATTCCCTGTCTAGTTACAATGTGTTTAATATGTGCTTCCAAAAGCTTTAAGTGGAGTCTAAAAAGTATGCAAAAAACCGTGATCCGGCACTCCCAAATAAAATCTTGAAGTTTATTTAAAGTTGTATAAAAATAGAATCCATATATAAATAAAAGATAAAAACAATAAGCGGTAGCGCCTCCTGACGCGTTTCGCGTGGTGGCGCTTAATCATAGGAACCGCTACCATATACAAAGTGTGCTTAAATACTAAATCCTTACCTGGTTGTCCAGAGTGTGCATGAGTTCGCCAATAACCTGTATCTATATTTCTTAAGTCAATGGCCTCCACTAATTGCCATACTAAAAATTATGGCAATTAACTTCAAAACTGAACTTTGAGACATTTTATAATTTTGTATTTATAAAGTTTAACAGATAAAAATAGGACTGGGTGTGGTCTGTTTAACCAACACGTACTACAATCAGTAAAACTAAAAATGCACAGAAATTAATACAATTTGCAAGTTCAACTTCAAAGACAACATTTTTACAAATGTTATATTTAGAAGAACAGCAACACCAAAAATTAAAAATGTCTGAAATTTATTTTAGTTAATATATTCAATCTGTGTTCCAAAAGTCCTAAATTGTATATGGAAAATAAGATATTTAGTTATTTATCTTTAAAAACTGGTCTTTAGGGCACACTTCCTTTATATGTTTTACGTAAAGCACCATAGAATATAATAGATTGGGAAAGGTCTGTTTAATTAACACGGCTGCTATCAGTAAAGATAGGAACAGACAAGACAGAAAGCGATATAATATATGAATTTAACTTCAAAGATAACATTTTAATAAGTGCTGTATTTAAATAGCTGCCATGCCAATCCAAATGTGAAGTCTGATTATTTTTGGTATTCCTGGTCTTTTACATAACTGCCGTGCCAGTAGAGATGATAATTTGCATGGATTTACTCTAAACCAGTGTTTTTCAACCAGTGTGCCATGACACATGGTCAGGTGTGCCACGGGAAATTCGGCACTTACCAAGGAGGGAATCGTAGAGATGATAATTTGCATGGATTTACTCTAAACCAGTGTGTTTCAACCAGTGTGCCATGACACATGGTCAGGTGTGCCATGGGAAACTCTGTCTAAAGTACTATAAATAACAATTGGGCTGGGTGAGGCCTGTTACAACATGGCTGCTATCATTAAAGTGCACTTGTCACCTCAAAACTCCTCCAATCAGATCCCTGCTAGATCATGATTTAAGGGATTTGATTGGAGAAGGTATAATGTCAATCATCATTTAGCCCCACCCAACCCAACTCAGGAAAGAAAAAGCAGGCTGACAGGGAAGATGACAGAAAGAAACGCTGTATAAAGGTACATTTTTTAAATACATATATATTTACAAAAATGCTTATTTCATTAGTACAATCTAAATTAGTATTAAAGTTTTGAGGTGACAGGTACACTTTAAAGATAAAAAATTGAGAGAAAACAATACATTGAATTACTGTCATGCCAATCTAAATGAGAATTTGCATTTTTATAGTGGTAAAGGTCCTTTAAGATAATATCTAGGCCTATGTCATACAGAGAGGTCTGTAGCCATGAGTATCAGCTAAAGATTTATACACCTTTAGTGTACAAGGGTGCTCACCATATTCAAAAGCTTTGATGCTTATAAAACTCCACACAATATACTGAAACCACAGTACTGGATACATAAAGCAGTTTGACAAAAGGATTGGAAT
>WMED01003981.1:0-16302 GCA_019650415.1 Pipa parva
GTAACATTTCAGTTTTTTCATTTGAGTATTCTTTCTTGTATCAGCAATGTAACATTTCAGAGAAAATAATTCTGGGTTCAGCTTTGAAATAACTACATCACCGAGAACAAAAATTCAGATCAAAATTTGGTAAAACGAGAAAAAAAAGTTAAGGGCTTGAATACATTTTAGTGTTTTTTGAGACAATATATATATAAACATACGAATTCTAACAAAGATATATTATTGTAATGAATCCAGCATGGACAGTTTGACTGTATGTACAAAATTTCATAGGGACTGTTCTCCTAAAATATTTAGATGTTGGTACTGTTTGCAGTTATGCAGAATATACTACACTGTTGCAGACATTTTGATCTCGGTATCTGTGCTCACTGCAATTGTGGATAGGTAAATCTTATTTTTATGGCAAGACTAACCCTTTCTTATTTTAGTAATGAATTCACAGGGTTAATTTCTAAAGCATGGAGTTCTTGTAATCAATATAGTCCTCAAGCTTTATTGATTGAATTTACCTGCTTTTTTTTTTTTTTTGTTTATTCTAAACAAAGACACCCTTGGGGACCATTAGGTAAATAGGCATTTAAGACTTTTTTTTGTTGTTGTTAAGAAAGCAGTTAATTATAATTTGTACTTAAAAGTCTCCATTTGCACATTACATCAGATTACACTTCTTTATAAAGGGTCTGGTTAATTGTATTCTCAATACAAAGGTCTCTGTATGAAATTGTACCTGGTGTCTGTTTCTATGAGATAGTTTCATTTGAAGTAAATATAGTAATACTGTAGGACTAGAATAGTATAATAAAAGTGTTTACATTTATATTTATTTTGTCATGTTAGCAACTCTACACGGATTACATTTGATTTTACATTTTCTTTGGGATCATGTCCGATCAGCCACATTTTTGTTCCTGAAAATAAATGAATATAATATCATTTAAAATTATGCTGACGATATACACAAGAAGAAAACGAATCAGTTATGATTATTTTTTAAGATTCAGGTCAGGAATATTTTAAATATGAGATGTGTGCAGAGCACACATTGACTTTAAGGTATTCACACTCCAGCTTCTTAAGCCTACACTTTGATGGTCAAATGCCGACATCCTCTTATGGATATGTATTTTTCATGCGCCTCATTTTTCTTCAAGAGATTATTAAGGGTAAATTAGTTCTGGGAAAATTGAAAATTCAGTTTTTTTTTTTTATCAACATTTGGGATTTTACTAGTGTGTAAAAACAGGAGCTGATCTTTGATGAACCTCAAAGTAAGTGAAAGATATTTTATCACGCTGAATGCATTTCAGTATTTGCCTTGGATCTATAGTTCTGTTAGTATTGTGGAAAAGAAAGGGGAAAAAAAAATCAATGCAGCATGAAACCTCAGGCAGTCTAAGACCAACGTGGTCAGCATGGTGTGAGCAAAGGAAACGGCAGGGGAAAGAAAACTGACCGATCAGCATTTGTATGGCACGTTTATGGACAACGCTCTGAGCTAATAAAAAAAAATTAGTCGAAAAAAAATTCAAAGCTTAGAGGGCATGACAGACATGTGGGAAGAATGATAAAATATTAAAGCCAGACTCAGTAGTATGACATTTTATTTTGTGTGGCATATACAGAATGTTGTTACTGTTGTGTATATTCTTACTCTATTCTTTCTCTTTATAGGAAGTAATATATGTCATCTTTATAAGCAGGAGTTCATCTCTGCTCATAATATTTATTAAAATAAAGAAGTTAAAATTACACACACACACACACACACATATATATATATATATATATATATATATAAATATTTATGACATTTTGGAATTCAAAGGCATTAAATGAGTGGTAACTTATTCCTGCAAAGTAGTTGAGATTGGTCAGGCAGATGTCTCTTCAGTTGTCTTTGTAGATGTTAGTAAATGTCTTCCCTTCCCCACAACTGCTTTGTCTTATGGAAATCTCAGCATTGTCACTTGATTCCAACAGCACACATTGATATTCATTACAAATGTCCTGAATACATATTATTCCAATGATAAAAGGAAAGTATTTTTGACCAAGAATCTGAAAATCTAAATTGTAATTTAGAGTAAACAATCTTTGAATGCTTCATAGGCAGAAAATTGAAAATATTGTAGTTATCAAAGTTTTTTCTTTAGCAGCAAACATAACATTGTAATTTCCATCTAACCATTGTTTTCATTTATGCACTTGAATAATGATTTGACATACAATATGTGTGTTTGTGTGTGTGTCTATCACATTCCATCTTTAACTGTGTCACCCCAGCATTAGTGAAAGTGAAAATATACGAGTAATATTATTTAATAATGTCACAGACCCACCAACACTTACTTTTAACAGCTCACCAGAAGGGAAGCTAAAATGTTCTAAGTGTCACAACTATCTTAACACCATTTACTAGCAATGGATCGAGAAATAGAATGGCAATGCATTCACTACTAATGGAACTTCAGGTTTTAGATCAAACCCTTCTAGCATTAAGATAGTGTTCCATGACTGAAAAATGAATCTTCAGGTGGAAGAAGAACAGAAATTAGTGCTTACACAGTTCACAGCAACACCAAACACATACTACCTGTACAATCTCCAAGTGGATTGCCAAAAGAGTTTAATAATATAGAGTCATTTATAGCGGATTACCAAGTAAAAATATAAATATTCTATTTAAATAGAACACCAATGACTATCATTGTTTGTAGATCTCTAAACAAAAGGCCCTATTCTACTGGTAAAAATAGAAATATAACAAGTCACTTATTTGTAACTTATAATATACAGTATGCATTCTGGATCTTCCAATATTGGCAAACACTATGTATTTTTAGAATTACCTTTAATTATACTAATATATTACTGTATATGACATTGCTACAGGGCTGATTTTTTTAAATTCTTTAAAGCAGAGTTTGTCATCATTTGAACACATCATTAGTCCACCTCAGGACTGAATATAAATTTAGTGCCTTATCTTGAGTTGGTTTAACTCCTGGACAAAATTTATTAAAGTCAGAAAGACCGCTCTGGGTCTTTCCGACTTTACTGAGAGAAATCTCGTTTTGCTCTCACAAGATTTCTTTCTAGATTTTGGGATTGAGTTTTCAATCCCAGTTTTTGAATCTTTTCAATGGAAAGGTAGCCATGCTACTAATGTAAAGTATGCTACCTGTCCATGGAAAAAAAACTCGAAAACTTGAGATCGAAAAACTTGTTCTCAAAAGAAATCTCAGGAGAATGAAATGAGATTTCTCTCAGTAAAGTCAGAAAGACCGCTGGTCTCTCCGACTTTAATAAATTTCACCCAAGCTTGTGTTGGAATGCTGCAAAATTATTTCTATCAAAAAGTGTTAAATGAAAAAGCCTGCCCAACTATATCTGTAATTTGCTATATGTACAATGCAGATAAGGTAAATGTCTATTATATTAAAAGCCAAGGAGGAAAAAATATATATTTTTAAAAAGTTTCTTTCTCAATGTGTGTTTTAGGGCAGTTTTAATACAAGAGATGATTTCTTTGTCAACAGAAAGACAGATAGTTAAACAGACAGACAAACACATGTGTTCCATTAACCAGTTAGAAAACAGCATCTCATCTATTTGACATTGCCACAAGGCACAAAGTTCCAATGAAATTAATTATTCTGCACTGTACCATTTAAGAATCCTTTTCAAAAAAGGAGCTCTTGTGAATGAACCACATGGGAAGTGAAAATAACATCTATGGGAGATAATACTCTTTTAAGTAAGATGAAACCAAAAATTGTCTTTTTACCCTTTTTTTCAAATGGTTCAGGAGGATAGCATTGACCAACTACAATGTCACCTGCAGAGAGCCATTAGCGTGCTCAGCATCAACCTTCAGTTTCTAAATGCTGAATCAAATTAATCTAACAAAAACAGATGACCTGTAAGCACTCTGCCTGCCTTACAGCAAAGTCAAATAGAAGAGGCCGCAATCTCTGTAATATCACACAGAGAACTGCAACTGATCTCAAACATGCCCATGTATTTTGGCCTACCATTTTTTATTGTAGTGCTTTAGTTCCCATCCCACTAGTTCCCTAGTGCTGGACAATAAACGTCATCAGGACTGAACAGCCAACATCTGTCATACAATGAGTTTCTTTAAAGTCTCTCAGCAGCTGCAGTTCTTTTCACATGAATCTATAGGAAATGTTGGATATTTCCAACAAAGTGTGGCTACACCCAACATTTTTGTCATATCTCTCATAAAACTCCATTTATTTTGCATCATAGCACTAAGTAAATTTATTCACTAAGATCATTTTGACCATATTGATTAGTTTTAATTTTGCTGTCTGTTTTCATTTCCCTGTAGTTTTTGATTTCCTTGAATTATAAAGAATTGATAAAATTATTTTCCCATTGAAAAATATAATTGTTGATAAATATTGATCATTTGACAGGGGCACACTTTTAGTTTTTTCCGTTAAACTCACCTTCCATTATAGTTTGATATATCGATATTGACATTCATATTCAATGGGAAATCCATTTTCAATTGTAACTTAGCGACAGGACCAAATCTATAGGAAATAATGCGTTTTTGCCAGCCTGAAGCAGTTGAATACTTTTGGGTGATAAAATTGTGTTAGAACAACTTAGTAAATATAAGAAGACAGAGATATTGATAAAACAAGACTTTTGAAATAACTAGTCTAAATATTTTTTGAATTTAGTAAATATCACCCTTTTAATTATCGTTTAATCCTTGTTTACACTCTTTCATTTTCTTCAACAGATTAAGGTGACATTACAAATATCAGAATGTTTATAGGGGCAAAGAAAGTGGTTCTAATAATTAAAAAGCTTTTCAGGGGAGTTCAATAATGAGCAATTGTTAACTAAGGTGTATTAACCCATAAAAACAAATCAGTGGTTGAATTTATTATTCTCCTCCCCCTTACCATTGAATGCTAACTGATGATTGGTTGATGATGGATTACTAGGCCATAGTAAATGATGGGTTATTTGGAATAATGTTTTTACAAAATATTCCATGTGTAGAAATTATGTTATTTTGCTTTAGTTAAAGTGAAAACCAACTAATGTAAAAAAAAACTAATCCAAGATGATTTAAATAAAAACACAAAACAATGAAAAAGCATAAGTAATAAGTTAAAAGCAGAGTTTGAGAGAATTTATTCTTATTACTGTGTGCCCTGCAGTTTTCTTCCAACTTTACATTTAATTTCCAACTCCAAACCTTTAGACTTACAGTTGACCTTCCTTCAGGGTAATCTTTACTGATACAGACCTTGTATCATGTGAATGACCTTGTAGAGTGAAAAAAGAGAGTTTTGCTGTAGAATAAGGTTATTATCTCTAATGCCAGCTTGGAGTCTTACACTGGACCATAATGGAGGGAGAGTGAGGATTTTCTTCAGCCAGATGGTCTCGTACATCTATACATCACTGGGTAATCTCTGCAGAGACATTATTCTGTCAAATACTTTTCTTTGAAGATAGTAGTCAATTACATTAAATAAAGGAGCATTTTATTAGTGAAAGAAGCTTCAAGGGGCATGTTTATCACCTAAAAGCCATAACTAATTCTGATCCAAATGTTGCAAACCTTATGTTATTGGCTTTGTCTACAGTTCTTTATATTGACATCAATAAATGTAACATTGCTCATCTGCATCTTCTCAAATGTTATGTTACTGTCATGTGAGTTGCAATATATCAAACTCCCCATCAGCCTAACCAACACCCTATGGACTTTTAAAGAAGATCATTTTCATGACAGTTTGCTCACGATAATATCAGTAAGTTTAAATAAACTGATAGTGATAAATCAGTAGGCAGTGTAATTAATTTCTAAAATAAAAAGTTTGGGATTCCTTAATTGTATATGTAATAAAAGATGCATGTATGTATAATTTTATTTATAAAGCACCACAAATTTACGCAGCGCTGCACAATTCAGCATTACAAATACTGTATATGACAGACATGGGAAAAGTGCATTACACATTACAAATGAGTAACTTACAAGCATAAAATCCCTTTAAGTACCAAGTTGTGATTGACACAAGAGGAAGGAGGTCCCTGCCCTGTAGAGCTTACAATGTAAGTGGGAGGAAGACTTACATACACAGATAAAAGATATAATATTGTATAAATTATTTATTCAAATTAATTACAAATTGTATAATGTATTCCTAATTAGGTTAGGCTTTACTGTATAAATACTGGTTCTGTATTTTATAGATCTCTGGACAAAGAGGCTGCCTAGCAGTTATTTGCAAGGCAGGATCTGGAGGTTGAGAAGAAGAATGGACAAACACTACTGAGCTGAAATTTGCTAAATTCTATCATTGGTGTCCAGATGTCAGGGAGAAGAGGTATTTCACAACAGTAGCAAGTTGCAAATTAAATTACTAAAAAGTTGAGATAGTAGGTGAAATGCAAATAAAAACAGAAACTAATTTCTAATTTGTGTTTTACAGGTATTTCATACCAAATATCACACATAAGAGATATATAATATTTATTATAATAGCTTTATATATTTAATTCCTTTGTAATGCTATTTAAAATGACAGTTGCGTTTCTTTGATTCTCAGCATTCTCAGAAGTCTCATCACATTAGAGGTATAGAAGCATTACTGCACAACTAAAACTAGCTTAGATCTACAGGGGCAGGCTCCTGTTTAGCAAACAAAGAAAGGTATCTGTACCAAAGAGCATAATAGTCAGGAGAAGCTTTGTAATTTAACTGTGAAACTAGTTTATTAACACACACTCTAAGGGGGTTATTGGCTAAAGTCTGAATTGTTGCGTAAAGGTGTGAATTCACCTGCTAAAGATAGTTGCAATAGACTGCTGCTGTTACAGTTGCAGCTTTACAATGAGAATATTGTCACAGTCGCGACTTTACTATGGAGATATTGTCGCAGTCACGATTTCATAATGGGAAAATTGTTGCAGTTGTGGATTTGCTTTGGGAATCCGCTGTCTGAGAATGCAACAGTTGTTTCTCACTTCAGTCAATAATCCTCTCAATATATATATAAAGGGTCTCACACAAAGTGCAGTCTGATACTGCAGCATTTCACAGCAAATGCATTTTGATAGTTTACCACCTCCATAGGGTGATACCTCAATGCTCTGGTCACCTCTTAGCAGCGTCTGATACTGGAAACAGCAGTTTTTATCCAGCAGCAGCCTTTAGTCTCTCTCCACATAACCACAGCAGCACAGCATAGGAACACAGGGAATAGGGAAGCCTTATCCCTGACCTCAAGACCCTGACTGAGAGCAGGATGTCCACCTCACTCTCTGGGGCTACTCCTTCACTTACTCCTGTCGCAACTTTGGGCTGTCGTTCTCCTAGTGTCTACACTGGCACGCACTACTGTGCCCTATAACAGTAAATAACCCTGCAATTTCCTCCTCTAAGCTAGGGACAGTCTTCTTCCACAGTACTCCCTCCTGTAACATTCCCCTAGGGCTGTCTACCCCAGAAATGTCTTCACTCTCTCAGGACCACAGCTATAGCAATAGATCTGCAGGACAACCTTGCTATAGGGTACACCTAGAGATCTCCTACCCCCAGGTACCCTTAAAAATACAGAAATCTCTCTCACTGGGTGGAACCTCCCCTCCAGCAAGCTGGGGTGGAGTGAACCCTTTTACTAAGAGGCAAATTCTCTATAAAGCCCCTTAATTAGTAACTCAGCTCACCTTAATCCACTTTCTGGATTAACTCTTCCAGTACTGGCTGCTGCTTACTCTGTACTATATGCTGCTCCAGTATGTTGCATACAATATTACAGTAAAAACAAATAATATCACATAATACATTTTACAACCACTTTACAATGCACCATTTTACACAAAATCAGTGACATTCTGTCCCAGTCTGCTACAGTATTTTGTGGATATTGATTAAAAGAGAACAATACTCCTTTGAGAACAATTAATCAGTCAGTCATTCTATTCTGATTCCTGGAGATATGATGGGGAATTAATTAATGGGGCAATTGTTTACAGAAGTCTAGTAACCCAAAGAAACCAGATTTTCGCTTTAATACATTGTAGTTCATCTATACCAGTGAATGCTAACTGGTGATTGGCTGCTATGGCTTACTACACTAAACTGTTGATGAATTGCCCTGATGGAATCTTGGAAGGAAATAAAATATATTTGTGTTCAGCACAAACCCAAACAATGGACAATACATTTTCAGTATATTTATAATGAAATTGTGGACTGGAGTTTTAAGAAGTTTGCCTAGCTCCTCCCTCCTGTAACTTTTGAAGTACCTGTGGAATTCATGTAATGCTTTACTACGACTTTCCATTCTAATAATAATATGCCTATAAAGTTAGTAGACCTATCCCAAGAGTGAGCAGATGAACTTCTGAAAAGAAAGGAAGGGTTGTACCTCTCCCTTCCATACAAAGAACTAAAATAAATAGAATTTCCAAAGCAGTTCTGCTCACTGATAGTTTTGATCTGTAAGTTGTCTGTAGGTACACAGGAAGTAGACAAAAAGCAGGGCCAATCTCTGCTTCAGTATGGAGTTTTCAAAGTGTCACTTTCCTGGGGTAATGGATAAATAGTCAGAACAGAGTCTGAAAGAAAGTATAACGTTCCAACAAAAAGGAATGCCACAGTGAAGGATTTTTAGTTTGTGCTACTAATTTATTCCTGCCCACCTGTGCATTATAGCTTTGCACAAAAGATCCTGGCTGTATTCCATCTGTCTCAAAGCTATGTTCTTATGAAATGTGCCTACATGTTTGGAGCTAATCTCTGCAATAAGCATTGTGTACTATTATTATACAAATATATAATAAATCTCAATACAGTTTTGAATTTGTTAATGAATCAACACTCTCCAATCTTTTCATTTTGCTATTGATATAATTACAATTTTGATATATTTGGCCTTAACATTCTTTGATAATAAGAACCTCATTTACATATTGTAACTTGCCTGAATGCTGTTTTATACTTTTTAACACTGGGGTGCGAAAGGAAGATTAAGGTCTGTGCATTCTGCTAGCAGTGGCTTCTAGTTTTATAATGGACACCAAGATATTGCTTGTGGCTTGATAAAGAAAGGACAGACCTCTCTAAAGCTCATCTATTTTATATATATATATATACAGTATATATATATATATATATATATATATATATATATATATATATATATGGCAGGACAATACTTGCTGCATTATTGCTTCTAACCTCTTTAAACTAATTCTGATTAATTTTCCATCGTTATACCTTATACTTCTTTAATGTTATTTTAAGCACTCATAAGAGCAGTTTACAACTCCCATGACCCATAACAGCAGATATTCAACACCTCAGACTTATCCCAGAATCTTGGGCAAGGTCTGCAACTTAATAATTGGAGGACCAAGGAATTGTGCTTAACCCTTTGTGCACCAGTTTACAATAACTGGGTGCCAGGAACTTTTTGAAATGTTTAAATGGTTAAAACGATTTATTTATGATATCCACACACTCATCAATGTCATACTTCATTTATCAGCATAGCTGCAAGGTTATATACATTTCAGCACCAGTTTAATTCTATACTTTACCAACCCACGGGCAATGGAAACCTACCAGTGAGGGGAGCATGGCAGAAAATATTAACATGGGGAAATCTCATCTTCTTCTCATATTCTTACAGGGCTTCAATACAGAATGAGCCTAGTGGATCCGGTCTACTGGGATCCTAAACTGGACTGTTGTGACACATACAAATTTCCAGATGGGTGGTCCAAGTGCCATGCATTTGGCTCAGCTTCCTTAGGGGCAGTGAGTGCCCCTCCTGATCTTTATTTTAATCTGCATGTACATGTGCATGGATATAATGCAAGTCTCTGGATGAATGATATCTTGCATTTTAGCACTGACACCAACTCTTTGCACATACTTCCAGGTGCCACTTGCTACTCTTACACTGTAACTCTCCATTGCCCACATAAGATGGGTGTTTGGAAGCAGCAACACAGTTTTTTCTCCAAAGGGTCAGATGTATTGTCTTCTACAGCCTAGGGCGATGCTCCCTAATTGAGCATGTGCCGTTGCATTATCTCTATATTTTAATGAGCTTTGAGAGAGGGGCTCATTCTCAATTACGGTGCATCACCCTCAGCTATGGGAGGAGTGGCCAAAAGCTGGAAACTGCAAGCAGCTGCTATTGCTTTCTTTTACAGATAGTGCTATGCTGAATTTTATTAATTGATAAGTAAATGGCAACATCTGTAGTGCTGGATGAGCTTTTCAGGTGCTGGTCAATTGTTCAAAATGTACTCAAACATTTTTTTTTTTTTTTGCTTATTAATTAATACAGCTCAGGGCTTCCCAAACTGGTTCATTTTCATGAACAGTTAACTGCAACTCCCATCCAAAGGCTGGTGCAAGATTTTGTAATGAATACCGACTGCATTAGTGTTTATATGCAGAATCCTGTCTTTTACACATGCAGATTAAGAACCTAGCTCCTATTGACTTTGGTGGTCATCATTAACTGCAGCTTTCTAGGTCGAATGCTCAGGAAGCAGATGTGGATTTGTTAGAGGTGCTGAAGCACTAAATCACAACAGGGCCAGATTTCAAGCATAGACAATGCATTATTAATTAGATCATAATTATAACTGTTGGGTAACTGTGTAATTTCAGTGACTAAATTCCTTTTAAGCACTCATCATTATTTCTAAACTGAATTTATCATTTTCTCAAACAACTATAGATACCAAAAAAGTGCACCTCCATTTAATATGATCAAGCAGTCCTACTGTGCAACATATATCAAATATTTTCAAGGTTTGATGTATATTTATATACTTCTAATAAAAGGAATTACAGTGGAATTGCTTTGAAACACATACAACAAGACTGATAAATCCTTTCCCACCTAGCTTAAGGCTCTAGGCAAAAAGATCACAAAATGGATTTGTGTATTGAGGCTGTTTTGACAAAAATGATAAATTTGCTCTCAAGAATGAAAGATGTTATCCAAAAACTAACATAATCATTTCAGACAACACATAATGCCTTCCAGTTGAACTAGCTTCATATATATATATGATTTTTAAGATTGAAAGCCCAGTAATAAAGCATTCTTAAAAGCTGACACATTCTGCAGGGCAATGCCCATTTAACTGACATCATAAGAAGTGAAGAGGTATGGCTGTTTGTTAGAAAAGAAAAATGGTTTGTATCATCAACTCCTTACAATATTTCCCATAATCTTTTATTAAAATATATTACAAAACAAACAGAAAAATAAACATATTTTACTGCTTCCTGATTCATAATGCAAGTCGCATGGGCATCCACAGAAAAAGTTTTAAGGGGGGTTGGCACTGTGAGATCAATACGTCAAGCATGTGATGATGCAGTGGAATGGTGGGAGTTGCCATCTATTAGATATAGGCAAGTATAGAGGGGCACATTGGGAGGCTAGGAATACTCTTTATTTTCTAGATAGAGGACCCTCCCCCACCTGGAAGCCCATGGCAAGTCACAAGGCCTGTATGCACAAATGCTTCCATCTTTTATTTGTGCACTAAATACAGCATTATCTCTAACATTGCTTCCCTGTTTGTGTTCCTTGCTGAAATCTCTGCCCATCATAGCAAATGATTGACTGGTAGGTGGAAGCTCCAAAGAGAAGCTCAAACAACAAGAGGTAGAGAAGTAATTGTGTGTGGGGTAATGGTGAACATGACCATCTGCATTTTTCTACTCTCTCAGAATTTCTGTTAGATCATTTCCAGGGTCTGGTCACTGGACACTGTATCTGTGTGTATCTCAGGGACACTGTATTATGGTACATCCTATGAGCATTCAGTTTGTAGTTTGGAATCTCTTGACACTGGACACTGCTTTAGGGCTTGACTGGGTACTGTATCAAAATGTCTAGGCACTGTTTTTGGATATGACTCACCATCGCATCTGGGTTGGGATTTGAAATATTATTTGACACTGTATCTGGAGTGACTGGGCACATAGCTGGGTATATCTAGCACTGGGCATGGTGTTTGAGTATGTCTGATGGGATCTTTGTCTCTACATCTATGTATATATAAATCCTGTATTTAAATATGTGAGGACATGGTGCATAGGCAACACCAGTACACTAGGTTTGACTGTATCTGATTATAGTTGAGCACTGACCACTGAATCTGTGTATGTATGAGGGGTGATAATTGATGGGAATAGGGTGCTGTTTCTGTTTTTTTTTTGAGGGGGGGGGGAATCTGTACGAAGATATTTCTGATGGGCACAGTTCCAAAGTTTTTTTGATGGGCACTATGCCAAGATGTTTTTGTTGAGTACTATTCCAAGGTTTTTCTGATGGGTGCCCTGCAATATTTTGGGTATAGGTGGGTATTATGTATTTGTTTATCTCCTCTCATTTCTCTTTAAAGGAGGACTATAGCCAGATTACATATACAGATTATATATGTCTTACTATACTTTAGTGAGAAACATTTCTCCCCAGTGGGTGTTTCATCTGAATCCCGCTGCTTTAATTAGCAGCACTGGAAACTTCCTAAAACAGGAAACGTGTGTGTGACATGTATCATGAAAAGGTACCATACCCCCTCACCATTTTCCAAAAATTGTAAGGTAGCACTACCTTAGGAGGCAGGGTACCTTTTCGTCACATCACACACACATTTCCTGGTTCAGGATTTTCCAGTGCTGCTGATTAAAGTTAAAATTGTATCGTATCCGTGAGGTACTTGGGGAATGGGCAGAAACATCCAGTTTCCATACCAGCCACTCATTCTTTACCGGATAACACATATCCAGTATCTGCTTATTATCCGTTATGTGCTTATCTGATATGCTTATTAAACTTTGGCAAACTATGCTCATAGATAATGATGACAATGGGTAGGGGTAAGTCCTATACAATCTTAGAATAATGCTGTGAGCATGTGCAAGGGAGCTGGCCAAGATAATAATGATATCTGGCTGCAGAGACAATGTTAGAAGAATCACTGAGAAAGAAATGGTGCACATCTCAGCTGGTGCATTAAGGCCCATTTCTAACCTAATTCTTTAGTAAATAATTTCCTTTTCGAATCTGTCCCCTTAGGATGTTCCTCCACTGGAAGGCACAGAATTAAATCAATTAAGACAAAATAAACAAACTAATCAAAATGCATCAGAAGTGGGGGCTGTAGACTGAAGAAAAGATCTTGATGTATTGTGTACATCTAATTTCACAGTGAAAAGGGTCATCTCTATAGGTATATAAACCTATAATATGTTCTGTTATGGACCATGCCCGTCATACTGGATTTACCAATTTCCACAACTCTCATTTACAGACATTAGGAGTGCTTTCACTGACAGCATTGAAGCACCTGCCTTTTGGGAAATTACTCTGAAAATTAAACTTATAATGTGCCTAGCCCCCCACCATAGATTGCTTATTGCATCTTACTAACTCTACAGATCCTGTAAAGTGTTCTACTTATATGGCTGACCTGTCACTGTCTCTAAGATAGTACCCATGAGAAATATTTTTGGCTAAATATTATATAGTAGGCATTGCCCCAGTTATGTCCTTCTGGCTCCTGAATCTACCATTTTAAAAGCAAACAATCTGAAAACATTATCATTTAAACTAGGGCCAGTTGCTTTGCCAGTTATCTATAAAAGCATTCAGTATTGCCTCTGCTGCTTTTCTAGATGTCTCCTGCAACCAACTATATTACAGCAGCCCCTGTAAACAATCTTCTGGATTAAATGCTGCAAAATCAGACAAACCTACTATCTATATAGGGTTTCTTTGTTTACGCTACCTTTGAGCAAGGAGGCAAATGCACAAGGCTTCCTGTGCTCCCAAAAACAATTAAATTAATTAATAAAAAAAGTAAATTTTTTTTTTTTTTCTAATAATCCATAAAACATTTTTCTATATTATAGCTATTAAAGCTACCTGCTAAAAGGACACATGCTGGTGCCCTGAACTGCTATATTAAAAGCATTTCTAAACATTACTGTGTTCCATATGAATATATGAAATTTATGTCCCCAATACATAATTGTGTCCACTGGATGGATACTGTCTCTTATTCAAATTGTGACCCTACATTATCTGGCAGCAGGAAAAAATTTCTTCAGGCTTTCCCACAGAAGCATGTCAACAATCTGGAGAGTCAGGTGATTGGAGCATGCTCTTAATTGTGCTGTGCCACAAACAACAGATTTACAAGGTGGTGGGCGGGGCTAAATTAGAGAGTAGCCAGGTTAATACTGTTAGTCTTCTACAGTAAATTGGTACCTGTCTTGCAAGTAAGCTTCACAAAGTGGGCTGGTTTACATGTTTTATTGTAGGGGAGACAGAGGCTAAATCAGATTGCAGCATTTACAAGTAGGCCTTAGATCCTCTTTAAGCAGCCCAATCAAATCTGCATATTCATACTGGTATACTTTGGCAAACTCTCACTTCAGTGTTTGATGAATCTCCTGAATGGCCACAAATTTGAGGTGAATGAATTCAAAGTGATGTACAGTCTACACAACGAAACTGTACAGTTCAGTACATTATATAATAATGATTCTGAGTATGGAATTCCCATTTTCATAAATACATTTATACAATACAGTTCTTTACAACCAAGCTGCAGTGGAAAATGAACTTGCTACACAACCACTTTTTTTAAGAAACAAACTACACTATTTAGGAGCTTATTAATCAAAGTGAGAATTTGGCTGTTGAAGTGAATTATCATCAGTTTGGGTTGCTATGCTCCATATTCTCTACTCCTATTCACTAAACAGAGGATTCCCATAGCAAAGTTGTGGCTGAGTCAGTACTATGCGTAGTGTGGCTGAGTCAGTCAGACAGAGGAGCCCTGCCATCAGCCCCCCCTCGATTTACCACTTCTATCTGGCAAAGTAAAACTGGTGAATGCAACACAATATGCCTTGTTTAATTCGCTACTGCGTCCGAATCCAGTGCTTGATGAATAGGCGAATAACCTGTGCACGCACACGTAAAGTGGTGTGAATTGCTCTGCAAGTCCAAGACTGTTGTAAGCTGTCAAATTGGTCACAAATTCATCATTTCACAGAGTTTGATGAATACCCAAGTATGGGGAAGTGGTGAATAAATGTAAATTCATGCCTTTACGTTACAATTCTCCCTTTCATGAATAAGCCCCTTAAAAGACATTGTCATTATGTAGGTTAGTGGAGTGCAAATGTCCATTAAGCCTAGATTGTCTGCTTTAGAACAAGTTGTGCTCTATCTGGAATACTCTGATTTATATCAAAGTTTCCAGAACTTAGAAGGAGGACTTTCATTCAATGGGATGTAATTTTTCCTGAAGTTTCTTTCTGCCTCTGTTCCATTGCTAGCATATTTAGATTATACAGTCTTATGCAGAACTTCAGGATGATAAATACAATATAAAGTGCCCAAAGTTACACTTCTATTTTACTGTATACAACCAATACTTGCTGATGCTTTATGGGTATCAAGGAATTCTTGAAAATATTTCTTTATAAATGGGAAATGTTTTCCCATTTACTCAATATCTCCAGGGCTGCGGGCTTGACTGGCCAGCATGATTAGCAAGGAATGGCTATTGACCTTCAGACCAGGACCACTCTAATTTGCAGAACTGAGTATGTCCCATGAGTCCCTCCTGGACAGGTCACACAATCAGCTGGAACAAGAAAGCTGTTTCTATCCAGCTGTACCCTTTTCCTCCAGGACCTGGGGACATGGTTAACTAGACACCTCTGGAGTACAGGTTTTCTAAATTATGAATTGGAAAATTAAGCATAATCAGAAAGGCCTTTAGGTGTAGCAGTCCTTATCTAATAGAAGCAGAAATCTGCACAGTCCCATTTGTGCCTTGGGGACCTGCTTGTGCTTTTTCCAAGCTGACAAACATAATTTTGAGACGTAGAATATTTAACTCTTTCATGGTAACCAAGATAGATTTAGGTATTTATGCCAAAGTGAAACAGCTAAAGAAAAAAAAAAAACAAATACGTCACAAATTGCTGCGAAATACATTTATATATACCTAAAGAAGTACAGGAATAGTGCTCACGGTATACAAATATAGTACAAATCTATTGGAATAACTGGAATGAAGCATGCAGAACTGCATTGTACTGTTCACTAATGGAGAAAACACAATGAAGGTCCAGGGAGGCTGTTTGAAAAAGTTATGTGATTTAATGTGCCACTTTTAACAAGTGAGCATCCATAGGTAAAGTGCACAACATATTGGTGGGGGGGGGGGGGG
>WMED01003982.1:2958-21338 GCA_019650415.1 Pipa parva
TGCAGTGCTTGTCATGTTAAAAGTGAATCCTTAAATTTTATTTTTGTGCTGCTTTTCATTTTGTTAGTTGCAGAGTTTTTTTCTGTTGGGCTTTCTGTGAAACTTCATACCTTATCTTTTTCTGGTATTGGTGGTGATTTAAATCTTCATTGTGAACTGTTTTTCCCACTTGCTTTTCTTTCACTGTGATTAAGTTCACTTTAAGGCATAAAGTCATCACCAAGTGTTGAACCTTAAAACAATATGCACTGTATTTTTTTGAGATTAAAAAATCTGATTTACTTTGATTTCAAAGTTGTTATAATACTTTTTTGAGTTTCATACTGGACGATTTGCCTGCTGCTTTTGTATTAATACAGCAGACCTGTTTCACTGAGTTTCAGGCAATATCTGTATTGTAATGTATTATTCATTTATATAGATTCTGAATTCCTTTCTTCCTGTTACCCAGTTTGAAATTTCTCAACTTCTCTTATCCTCTCCTATCACAATGTGCTTGCTTGACCCCATGCCTTCTTTTCTACTTAAGTACTGCTCTTCTGCCCTTGTACCAGCCCTAACACACCTGTTCAACTCTTTCCTGTCCTCTGGTATCTTTCCTTCTTTATTTAAACAGACCTGCATCAATCCCATCCTCAAAAAAGCTACACCAGACCCTGAATGCCTCTCTAACTACTGTCCTATCTATTGCTTTAGCTTCTAAACTTCTGGAAAGTCTGGTCTTCACCCACCTTATTAACTATTTGCTTTCTCATCATCTCCTAGACCCTTTGCAATCTGGTTTTTGGCCAGAGCACTCTACAGAGTCTGCTCAGTGCAAACTTGTGAACAATTTCCAGACTGCCAAAGATAAAAGGGGCACTTTTCTATTCTTATTCTCCTGGACCTATCCTCTGCATTTGATACTGTTGATCACTCCCTACTTACTCAGATTCTCCATGCACTTGGTGTCCATAATCAAGCTGCATACTGGCTGACCTCTTACCTTTCTAATCGCTCCTTCTTTGTCTTCCATGCTAATGACACTTCCTCTCCTATCCCACTTAATGTGGTGGTGCCTTAAGGCTCTGTCCTTGGTCCCCTCCTGTTCTCTCTGTACACATTTTCCCTAGGTAACATCATCAGCTCATTTGGTCTTAAATACCACCTCTATGCAGATGATGCCCCAATTTACTTAGCACAGGAGAGGGTAACACTTGAAATCAAAACTAAAATCTCTGTCTCCTGGTTATCTCCTCTTGGATGGCCCGGCATCAAATTAAATGTTGATGAAACAGAACTGATTTTCCCTCCTAACCCTGCCCCTACTTCCTCCTTTTCCATTTCAGTTGATGATGTGATCATTAAGCCTGTTATTTCCGCATGTTGTCTTGGGGTGTGACTTTTGACTCTGCTCTTTTCTTCTCTAAGCACATTGTTACCACTGCTAAAAACTGACGATATTTTTTTTTTTTTTTTTTTTTTTCCTTCAGAACATTGCTAAGATCCATCCATTTCTCTCTCAGGCTTACTGCTAACACTCTCATACCCTTGTCTTATCCTGCTTGGGCTATTGCAGTGCCCTTTATTATTGGCCTTCCAGCTTTCCATCTTTCCCCACTCCAATCTATTCTGAATTCTGGTGGAAGAGATGTGTCTAGAGAAGGAAAGAGCAGAGTCAAAAGTCACTCCAAGACAACGTACAGAGGTTACAGGGTTGATAATTACACCATCAACTTGAATGGAAAAAGTAGGAGCGGGTTCAGGTTTGGGTGGAAAGATAATCAATTCCATTTTAGCAAGGTTTAATTTGACCTGGCACTTGGCCATCCAAGAGTAGATTTCCAAGAGACAGTTGGAAATTTGAGACTGTAATTCAGGTGTTAGGACAGGAGCAGATAAATAAATTTGGGTATTATCAGAATACAAGGGATACTGAAGACCAAATGAATTGATGATATCACCCAAGGAAAGAGTGAACAGGGAGAGGGGGGGCGGGGGGAGGCAAGGACAAAGACTTGGGGGACTCCCACCCTAAGTGGGACAGGAGAAGAAGTGTCGTTAGCATGGGAGACAAAAAGATCAGAAGGATAGGAAGACAGCCAAGAAGCAGCTTGATTACGGATCCAAAGCTCAGAAAGAACGTAAAAAAGAAGTGAGTGGTTGATAGTGTCAAATGCAAAGGATAGATCTAGGAGAATTAGAAAAGAAAAGTGACCCTGGCTTTGGCAACCTGGAGATCATTTGCAAGATTACAAAGAGCGGTCTCCATGGAACGCCCTTGCCTAAAACCAGACTGCAGTGGGCCGAGGAGATGGTGCGCATGCAGATAGTAAGGCGGGTACAGGCAAAACGTTCTAGAAGTTTAGAAACCAGTGGCAAGAGAGAGACAGGATAGTAGTTAGCAAGGCATGCAGAGTCCAGCATAGCTTTTTTAAGTGGAAACCAGTAAAAAAGCGCAGGAAAAACCCCCCGCAGTAATAGTGCCTTATCAATAATAAAATGAAGCTCTCAAAATATGGAAAAGCCCTAAAAACCAAAATAGGGATAAAAAAGTGTCCAAAACATAAATATTAAGTGTAGTGAAACATGCTTGAGAATTATAACACACTGCAAATACAGGCAATTGTGAAACACAATCTTCACACTTATAGTATTATATATGCTCAAAAGATACATATAAAATACAGCCTTAAAAAGAAATACAAAAAAGACTATCCAGAGTAGATGTAGTCACACTTCCATCAGGAAATTTTACAAACTCATGGATATGGACAATATGGCCAAATTATATATAGAGAAAAGAGAAATCCACATAGTATAAAATTCTTATAGTTTATTTGGATAAAAATACACTGCATATACTCACAAAAACAGCAGTTGCAAATTGCATGTAAGTAGATATAAATCCAAAAAGGAGACAGTTCTCACATGTGGCACCTTAGTACTCAACGCATTTCACAGCTAATAAGTGCAGGAGATAAAAACCATAAATAATATTGTAATTCACGGCTCAGTTTATATAGAATCGATTTGTCACATCTAAAACTGGAAGACGCGTCACTTCCAGAAAAGGTAATGGAACACACATGTTTCAACATTAAACCCATCTCAGAAGTAGTCCTATTAACACACTTCTAGTGGGTTGTGTTCCAAATAACTGAAAAATGATATTGAAGGAAATATAACATAACTAACAGGGGAATGCTAAGATACAATGATAGTATAAATCAGTGATGCCCGACCTTTTTTGGCCTGGGGGCCATGTAAAACTGTGACACGCGTATCACAGGCCGCTTGAAAGTCGTGACTTTTAAAATCACGAACACAACAAATGTTTAAGTAACAGATGCTACATTTTTCCATAGTAAAGTCGCGACTGTGACAATATTCTCATTATAAAGACGTGACTGTGACAGTAACAGTCTATTACGACTGTCTTTGACTGGCTAATAATAATTTGGATGCCCTCCTAGAATATAACCACAAAGGTGGAAAACACCTTTTGTTACCTTTTCACTCTGTAAACTCCAGTATCTAAAGCTGGCAAGGTTTTGGGTGTCCATACAAATAAAAAAAACAATTATTTAGTCCAATGGTCGGCAAAGCGCGGCTTGCGAGCCACTTGTGGCTCTTTAGCAGCCTTGTTGTGGCTCGGAGCACACTGCCGAAGCCCCGCCCATGAACGCCAACGGCTCTTCTGATTGGCTGTCGGTGGTCATGTGGTTGGGAGAGGGCACGCCTCCCTCCTCTGGCAGCTCACAAGATAGTTGTCGCCGCTGGAGGAGGGAGTGAAATGGCTCCGTCCTCAAACAACTTTGCCGACCCCTGATCTAGTCTATATCACAGACAGTTGAGAAGGAATGCCAGACTTTTTTTTAACTACAATTACTTATAGATTTTACAATACTTGCCCTGCTCTGTCTACATATCCAAGAGTAGATTCTTCAATAGCAAGTCTTTCTAAACGTACAGTTCTTCCCATGTAAGATGCTACTACTTTCTGAGATCAGTAGAGAGGGGACTTGAAACAACCCTATAAAAATCATCAAAAGCATACATACACACAGCAGTCCTCTTTAAGACTTTCAGCAGTGTGCTCATGTTTGGTGTGTTACTTAGACTTTGTGACCATGTTAGTAATGTGTCATTGGCATTTATCTTTCAAACATGGTCTATCCAAGGGCCCAAACCTTCTGTAACTACCGTAAGATTCTCAGTTTCACTGCATGGAACTTGAATTCTGTCTATAATTATTGATAGGCTTTTCTATCTCAGTAGTTAACCACCTTATTACAAGGAAAATGTATCCTAATTATTTTAAAGTTTTCTTTTCCAACCTGGTGCAAGCAATTGGGTGTCTTATGGTTTGATCTCACTGTACAAGTTGTATGTTTTCTTCTGCTAGGTTTCAGTTTCTTCAAAATGATGAGACATATCAACCTCACTGCTTCAGTATCAGTAACTGTACAACAGCAATTTGTCAGTGTATATTTCTACATTTTGTACTAATTTATCTTTTCATGTATTATCAGTGCCCAATTGAATGGTTCCATTATGGATGCGTTGGTTTATCAGAAGCTCCAAAAGGCAAATGGTACTGTCCTCAGTGCACTGCTGCAATGAAGAGAAGGGGAAGCAGGCATAAATAATCCATGCATCATTAATACAGACTTTACATCTCCAAATTACACATTTGTTTTGTCTATATGTGAGGTGACATTCTTGTTCAATTTTTCACCTTGTTGTAATGTAAAAATCCATAATAACCATCGATGACTACCACTTCACAAAATTTGTACTCAGTCATTCTTAGTAACTACACTGGGCATTTAATGTTTTTGTCCTTATAGGATTTCAGCACATTTTTTTTTTATTATTTTGAATATTATATATTAAAAATGTCTTTCTTGCACAGAATTCCAGGTTGTTCTGTAACTGAATATGAAAATGTTAGACATTTATTGCAAAATACTGATTTACAGTAATTTGTGAACCTAACCATTTATGAACTCATATTGTTCCTCCGGATACAAACGATTCAGCTGGCTGAAAATGGACTGTACATGATAAATTTAAACTGTTGGACTGGCATTTAAGTGTTGGGATAGACAACAGTTCAGTGTTTCATGTTAGATTAAAAAAGTGATGTTAGTGTTTGTATCTTACCTATTACACAGTACTGTGTAGTGTGATATATATGATCAATTTTATACTTTTTTTTTGTGTGTGTGTGTATATGTACAAAAGCAGTTCTTTGTATGGTTATAATACATAATAAAATAAAGGACTAGCTTTTCTGGTGACTCCCTGAGAATGGCTTTGTTATCAATATTACTTTGTAGAATTAAATGTAAACTGTTCCTATGGTGAAGTTCTAAGTTGAGTGACTTCTTCTTTAGTTCTTTGTTTTAAAAGGCTACCACAGATTCTGGAGATCATACTGCCATTGGTAAAAAAATATAAATGTTCCAATGAAATCTTACACACTACCTCAGCCATTTCAATTTCTCTAAACTGGTTTGAATAAGGGACCGAGTTTGTCTTCCCTTAGAACAGATACAAGTGACTGCAACTTTAATCCTCTTATTAGTGACCTTGCTGAGGGATCGCATAGTAAAATCTCATTTTTTTGAAGATTATACTAAACTGTGTAAAGTAAATACAAAGGAGGGATAGTATTTTATTACAGATGGATCTAGATATGTTGGAGGCTTGGGCAGGAAAGTGACAAATAAGGTTTAATGCTGATAAATGTAAGGTTATGCATAGGGGAAGGGGTAATGCATGTCTATATTATTTTCTAAATGGGAAAACATGAGGCAAAACAGACATGGGGAAAAGGATTTAGGAATTCTAAGTTGACTATAAACTTAACTGTACCAACTAGTGGCAGCTGCCAAAGCAAATAGGATCATGAGGTGCATCAAAAAGAGGCATAAATGCACATGACGAGAACATAATTATACCGCTTTACAAAGCACTGGTCAGTCCACACATGGAATACTGTGTGCAGTTTTGGGCACAAGAAAGATGTGGTTGAGCTTGAGCGGCCTCAAAGACTGCTACTAAAATAATAAAAGGAATGGGAAATATACAGTACCAAGAAATATCAAAACTGGGCTTGGCTAGTCTAGAAAAAAAGATTAATTCTACAAATAGCTACAAGGCTTTAGGTCAATATTCTGAAATCAATGCTGTCCAGTCTAGAGATGTTCATCAAAAAATGTATGAGGATGTCTTCAGTACCCCATAATTTATTGGATGACATGAAAACTCTGGATGTAGTGTGAAGGAGTACTCACTTGAATAGGTGTTGGGCATGCCCAGATAAGTCATCGGTCATCCTGCATGCAAATTATTCAAAGTTTCTGACAACGCATGATTGCAATTGATTCCCTAGCATAAGGGGGTAATTCACCAATGAGCGAACTTGCCCTCCGATCGTTCACTTCAGTATGCATAGCCTGTTATGCGCTTGCAGATGTCCTTCGCGCGGACATCGGCGAACGCTTCGCGGAGACTGGATTCCCTTTAAAGCGTTTGCTGATGTCAGTGTGCAGGACATCAGCGAGCGCATAACAGGCTATGCGTACTGAAGCGAACGATCGGAGGGTAAGTTCACTCTTTGGTGAATTACCCCCTAAATATCTGAGGATCCTCTATAAACCTCTTGCTCTCATAATACCAAGAGATCAGATAATGAAATAGTTTGGCCCTACCCCATCCACTCATGGATAACAACTGCAAGTGGGAATTAAGTTATTTATTTAATCAAATTTACCTAAACATTTGGATAAATTTCACAAAGTTTGAGATGCTTGTTTTGCTGCTAGATTTGCTCTGACAGTTCTGGATGTATGCAGATAACTTTGCATTACATTGCACAGTCTGCTGCTTTGCTTTTCAGTTCTTCAGTATGCTAATACATTTTGGCAAATGATTAAAATTCTAGTGTATCATACAGATTTACATCTACAGAGCATTTCATAATCCTAATACTGTACATGTCATCAATACAATTCTTGTGTGTTGTCTGGTATATTGAATAGCAAAAATAGTATTACTTGACCTTCACAGTTCCCATGAATATTGTTACAATCTGTCTTGATCTCCTCCAGGGATTCTAAAGATGTTATGAGCATCTTATTTATAATATAATGACACTGTTTCCATCATGCTAATTGTAGAGAGAAAGTTTAGACATTTCTTCAAAATCACCTTTCCTACTGTTTAAAGAATTCTTCATATAATACAATGTCATTGGATAATCTGAGGACACACAAAAATACAGTTAGCAGACTGACTTACATTTGATTGAGTTTCATCAGTTTTAAAAAAAATATTTGGTGCCTTTGGCAGAATAGGTGGTTTTGAGGAGAACAGGTTAAAATTATTAAAGAGAAAGGTAGGTCTACAATACAGGAATACTGATTCTGGATTTGTTTAGATTCTGGGGTCATCTGGTATATTCCGCTTAATACAGCCTTCAAAAGATATTTGCAATCAACAGCTAAAAGGGGTCTTTTGGAAATATATTAATAGCATACAACATGGTATCCTTACACCCTGCTATGAAGACTTATGCTATTCCTAATACTACTCTGCCACCCTCATTCTGCAGAAAAAGAAATAGTTAAATGATAGTGTTAAAAATTAATTGGCTTGTGTACTCCACACACACGCAATTTAATAAATCTTAATAATTGTTTAGGCTTTACATATTCAGCCTAATAAGAAGGGATTGGCCTAACATGCCAATATGTATGTAAAGTAGACTTATGAGACCAATTGATCGAGATATTTATAAAGCTTTTTCTTTTTTTTTAAAGGATCAAAAATAAAATTTTGAAGCAAACAAAATGCATTGTAGGGAATCACTCAAATGCTTTAGCAGTCTTTTGGTATGAACATACTGCAAACAGGGACATTCTGAAGGGTTCGGCTTTTATTTACACAAAATGAACTTAAATACAGCCTTTCTTGGCAAAACAAAAAAAAAGTTTAGGATTTCAAAACAAACTTATACTTTCCCCTCTCCAGGAATCACTCTCTTTAGGGTCTCAAGATTCAAGGTTTAGTCCAGCTACACAACAGCGCTTCCTTATTTAGCAGCACCAAAAAAAACCCCACCCACAGGCTTTCCCACCTGCCTTTTTAACACTGGTTTACTCTACAGCTGGAGCCAATCTTAAGAACTGGGCTGTACTCCAGCCATAGGAACAGACTGTTGGGGAAACATACCTTCCCTCCCACAGCACACCTTTATACCCATTACAGCAGCTGTTCTTAACCTGTGGGTCGCGAGGCCATCCCATGGGGTCGAGAACTGCTCCGGCACCAGGAAGCACCTGCAGGAACCCTTCTTTTAAGGGTGCCTGCGGGGTGACATCGGCTGAAAATGTCACCACATGACGCGCGTACATGATGACGTTTCAGCTGAACTGGATGGATTTGTGTCTTTTTTCAGCCTTATAAACTATGTTACGTGACGCGCGTGCGTGATGATGTTCGGCCGAAACTTCATCACGCGCGGCGCAGTGATGTCAGCGCCAGGGGTCGCCATCCCCAAAAGGTTGAGAACTGCTGCATTACAGCATCAAAAAGCGACTTTCAACATGATAATAAAAGCTTTATGATATAGGCAATACCAGCATAATATAAAAGAATACTCTTTCTCCAGCATTAAGTGGTTAAAAAACCTTTTAAAACTTATAAATTTACCCAGTTAGGCTACACAAATTTGGACGAAATTTACTAAACTTGTAAAGTTTCATTTTGAACTTTTCGAGTTTATTTGATGTAAAAACGGCTGATGGATTGAAAAATATTGATCAATTTTTTTCCAATCAAAACATTTCGATCTAATTTGTTTTCAATCATTTTTTCGATGGAATAGTAATCATACTTTACATAATTATGGCTACTTTTCTGTTGAAAAAATTTGATCGAAATGTTTTTATTGCAATAAGTTGATCGATATTTTTTGATCAAACAGCAGCTTTTACATTGAATAAACTTGAAAAGGTCCAAATTGACCTTTTTGAGTTTAGTAAATTTCACCATACTAGAGTTTTGTTACAGCTTTATCAAAATATGGGTCATTTGGCTTTGAAAGGCTACCCTGTCACAATATAAAGATTTTGGGGGTTATTCACTAAAGTTTGACTTGTTGCATATAGGTGTGAATTCGCAGCTAAAGATAGTCGCAATAGACTGCTACTGTTGCAGTCGCATCTTTATAGTGGGAATATTGTCGCAGTCACGACTTTAATATAGAAAATTGTCACAGTCGCGACTTTAAAAATTGTCGCAGCTGCGGCATGCATGATCCAAATGCATGATGCATGGCTGTTTAAAACAGCTGAGGTCTGCAACATGTATATAAACATGTATATAAACTAATATGACAGCTTATGGATTTTGTTATGTTTTTGGTTTTAAAGGGATGAGGTGGCAGCCCTATTGCATGCATAGGTTAAATTAAAGGGCAACAATTTGTGCCTGACCAGTGAATGTTATGTTTATAGGGGGAATTCAGTGTTGCAATGCTAGAAATCTGATGCTTACAAAGAATGAACTTTAATTTCTAAGAGATCACACTGGAGTCCATGTAAATTGAGGGTATGTTGTTTGGGCACCCTTTTTCTCCTTCTACAAATTGCTTGTCAAATGTGCTAAAAATACCTCTAGCAATAGAAGAAATCTCAATGTAGATAAAACAAAGTCTTTATTAAAGGTGCATTTAAAACAAAAAAGAATAAAAGCATGGCTGGCACCTACGCATTTCATGCAAAAGAGCACTTAGTCATGGTGTAGTGCACAGGTTGAGAGTCAGGTATAAATAACCATAGCAATTGAATTCTTAATTGAACATCAGGTGATCACATGCTTAGTGGAACGAAGGACCGCCCCATAGCCCTGCACTATGTTAAAGTATAATATTGTTATACATATAATGGTGGTAAATGAAAAAGTATGTATAAATTAATAATTTAATAATTTCAATGTATGATTTTCTCATAAACCACCAATCTAAAAATAGTTAAGATCTGACACTATAAAAGTCAGATGAATAATGAGTGAAGAGAGAAAGGGCAAGTGTCATTGCAACAAGCATGTATTTAATGTATAACCTGAACGTTAAGATATAATTCAGTAACAAACTGGAATCTGGGTCCAATTTGAACAAGTGAAAAAAGTTGTAAGATATAATGTTACATTGCACATAGCTGAAAGCCAAATAAACAATAAGGCAAAAACAAACACAGAAAAAAAAAGGGGGGGGGGGGGGATACAGAAAAGAGAGGGGGTAAATTCACAAATTAAATGTGACAATATGTATAGCAAAAATTATTACATAAAGGATATCAAAGTCTCGCATCAAGGCTAAGAACACTTCCAAAACAAAGGTAATGCCAACATACACATGAAAGGTTAACAAAAGAGGCTAGGTTGGACACAAATTGATACAAGTTAATACAAGGCATCAAATGTGTTTGAATTCACATTACTAAAAATACCTCTGTCCCTAATTAAAGAGTTAAAGGGGTGATCTAAGTTCAACTTGTCAAACTAATTGTGCATGCAGCTTTAAAATAGAACACCTCTAATATAAGGTGACCAGACCTCTAATATAAATCAAATACTTTCAAATATAAATGCACATAGCCTCATTGGTGTAAATGCACTTAAAACTTACCCACACTTTCATGGCAACATTAAAAAAACCATTATAAATGTCAGGAAAATAACTTATGCAGCTTTGAACAGATTTTAGTGTACCTCCATGCAAACTGAATAACTGTGAATATTTCATGTCTCCTCCTAGAATGGGCAATTTTACAAAAAGGGATTATAAGTGCAGCGTGGGCATGTAGAGAGCATTATTTTAGGGGGGGTTTGGTATCAAGTGGTACATCGGGATCAAACAGAATTTCTTGAGGCACTGGGGCAGGACAGAGGGGCATGTTAGAAGGCCAGGATACCTTCTCCTCCCTCGTTGGCCTTGCATGTGACTTTAGGCCTCTTAGTGCGCCCATGATCCAAGCAAGAACACTTACCAAAATTAAAAAGATGTCTAGATCCAGGAACAACTTTACTGGCATCAGTCTTTATTGCTAACCTTTGATCTGTTCAATAAACCATAGACATAAAGTACTTTATAACCCAAATATTTTTCACGCTTTAGTTCCCCTTTAAAATGACATTTTCTGGGCAATGGATTTTAATCAGCTGCAAGTGGTGGAGTGAACAATACTTCCTATTCAGTAACCTTGTGCCTTGATGATCAAATTTATTGCTTTTAAACTATATTCACGTTTTTCTCTCTACATATCAATGATATCATCATTCAATGAGATTCATATTGTATATAGATGATCTAAAAATGTAATCAACATCAAAGATTTTCCGTGGATTTATTTAGAAGCCAGTTTTGGTACTGTTCCAAGTACTGATATATATGTCAATTATCTAATTGATTAATTATCTAACGTTTTGATTGTTTACAGGTTATATAATCAGTCTCCTGTGGTTGCTGGCCTTTCTTGTATTGCATATTTGAGTTGTTAATGTTTTTCAATACTTACACCTAGTAATATGCAGGTGAGTGCTTCTAATCACACTTGAAATAATCTTTGAATGTGTAGTAATGTTTATTTGGTTGGAAAATGTACAAATCTGTGAAAACAAATTAATTGGCTAATGAATTTAAGAATATAAGTGACTTTACTTTTTTTTGAGTGGCAATGCTCTCTTTAAATAGTGAATGCATCCGTCTACACGAGTTTATACTGCTCACAGGAAAGTTTGAATGACTGCAGCGCCGTGCGTCCACTTTCTAAAAGGGTTGGAGAAAATATTTTTCCATTTGGGGAAATTTCAGAAAGGTAGTTACTGGTGTTTTTCTCACCGTGTTGAAAATCATTTTTTTTTTTTTTTTTTTTTTTTTTTTTTTTTTTTCATTTGTTTTAATTGAAAATTTGTTTTTGTATCTATATAAACTGGTGGAAACCTTAATAAATGTCCACCGCATGCGTGTCCTGTTTTTGGAACAATTGTTTAATTAAAAAAACTATTCCATTAACATTGTTCTATTACATCCCAGTTTTTAGGCCTAGTTAAAGTAATTTTGCAGTCCGTTTTGCACGTATGTCAGTTACCTTTTTAAAGAGGTATACTTGTGAAATGTATCTAATGCAGATTTGAATAGATTTTAATTAACCCAGTGCACTGCATATTTCATATGTCTCCATCTGTTTTAAAGGGGTAATGTTCCCATGTGTAATTTTGGTCAAAATGAAGTAAAAGAATAATTGCTGTTTGTGTTTTTAATTTTAAAGTTTAAGCAACTGTAATGTTCTTAAACAAGGTTGCCATTTTGACACTTTAATAACACCACAGATTACTTTTTCCTGCTACACAGTTGTTATCCTGTTACTAGCCTGTCAACAGTACCTGTATAGTGACGGCTTTACTTATGTGTGCTGCTCTTGTAAGACTACTCCCAGCATTACTTATAATGCTAATATTGTTGAGGTGTTGCTGAATAAAGTCTGTACAACTACTGATCAAAGAACCTGCCAGCCCTGGGATGATTTTAGCTGGATTCCTTTATGCCTCTGATTGTTTCTGCTGAATTTTCTTCATAAACTTAACTATAAATTCAAACACTGCTTGAGAAATATAAATTATATTTCCAAGTGTTGACATTGCTACAAGTTAGTTCTATGGCTCTACACTAGCCATAATATTACACTTGCAATGCAGAAAGGCATTTAAAGTTATCACTCCTACACTACACAATGACAATATTAGCTATATGTGGAGGTCTCAAAAAAATTGGTCTCTAAAAATGTAAAGACCTATGTGTGTTTAATATCCCGCTTTAGAAAGATTATTTTTTATCCTCTCTTAACAGGGACAAGTTGAATATAGGTGATTCCTTTTGTTGGATAACAGAATAAATGGTAAATGCAAGATTTCCAGACTACTTAGGTCTCTTCTTCAAGCATGGTAAAATAACAGATTATCGCCAACTCTTTCTGTACAAAATACAATCTTGTGGGCGACATTGCATTAGGGGAATAGTAGACTTTACGAACAAGCTACAGTATAACAATAAAGCCTTGAACTAAAGTATTGTGGGTGATACAATGGGACAAGCAAGAGGTGAATTTATAAAATAAGAAAAGCTTTTCTAGCAACAATGCTTATTGAGTAGTAAAACAGGTTTCAAGGTGTAAATGTATTGTATTTTGTTTCCCAAAATTACCATATGTATTATAAAGATAAACTACCCGCTTCTGTAGTCTAAGGATATTAAGTCACCTCAGAGTTCCATGCCCTACGGCCTTGTTCTTTTACATTATCCTGGAGCTCCTTGGCGTCTATTAATATCCTTATAAATTACAGAAGGGGGTATATTGTACTCTATAAAATTTTAAGATTTAGAAGAGAACCCCCCCCCTTTTTTTTTTTTTTTTTTTTGTATCCCAGCATGTTGATCCTGAATAGGTAATAATTAATGCAATATGAATATTGTAATCAAAAATTGAGATTTTGATAAAGTAACGGTTACCAAACAAGCAATTTATAAATGACAATTTCCACATTTGTATGCCCGATAACACTAAATGGAGTAATTCAGCATAGCACTCCCTTCCCAATCCTTCGCATCAGCTTGCAGAGACTTGCGCGCTCGCTGATGTCCTACATGCGGACATCGGTGAACGCTTTAAAAGTATTCCAGTCTCGGCGAGTGGTCTCGCCAAGACTAGAATACCTTTTAAAGTGTTCACTGATGTCCGTGTGTAGGACATCAGCGAGAGCGCAAGTCTCTGCGAGCTGATGCGAAGGATCGGGAAGTGAGTTCGCACTATGCTGAATTACCCCCCATAAGGTACACATAAACATTCCTAGTGCAGTTTACATGGAATTCAGTACAGGATTTTTCTTATTTGTAAACCAAAGCCCATAGATATTTGCCAGTAGGAGATATGAAAGTCACTGTAACGCAATCTATGCTATCTCGCATTGTACCTTCTTTTTTTTTTTTCTTTTAAGTAAATGTATGCAATCTTGTGTTGGGTATATTTCATAGGACTACATTTTTTATAGGTAATTTTGTCTTGAATGGTATCGTATCAAAGATATTTGTATTCCTGCAGGAAACTTATTATAGCAGTTATGGCAGCATTACCTTTTAACCTTTTAAAATATGGAAACTTATAAAATACACACCCAAAGCAGGTATTTTAGTGCAGGCACTAAATTTCCCATTGAATACATTTTGATAACCATTTATCTGTTTTTTTGGAAGAGACTACTTTGATTAATAACTATCCTGCTGTGAGTGCCTATGTTTCCAGTTGGCACTACTGGAGCTTTACTACAATTAAAGAATCAGCAATACAAATAGAAATAAAAATGGTGTTTTATAGTTTCTTCTATTGAATTCCTTATTTGTATTGCACTGTTTTTTTTCTTTTTCTCTTTGCTGGTGGAAGCCATCTTTTATCTAAGTAAACAAACCCCACTCCCATTGGAGTTTTCTGTGGGACGAAAGAAAATACGTTTGTGTGAGGTATACCAGAAAGCCCTAAAGAATGTCTGAAAGTAATAAAGAGAGGAATACCATAATAATAAAACAACAAAAAAATGTAAGCACTGCATATAAAAATTGTCTTACCAATACAAATAATAATTTTCTGTTATGGGGGTAGATTGCTGCCTTGTAATCTGTGCACCTTGGCACTATTAATGCAAACTGTTCAACTAGTAATTCTTTTTCAAATTAATTTTAATTTTGACCCCTTTAATAATGACATAAAATTTTTCACTATTCTTTACAATATTGTATTTATTTATCTTGTTTTGCACTGTAACCAATCAAATCAAACTTGGAACAATAAACTTTTTGTGTTTCTCCATTTTGAAGTTGTCCTTTTGTTGTTGATTTTTAGCCACATGTTCTGTTTTCAGTTTTTGTTTGATTTCGGCACTCTTGTTATGCACAGTGCCGTTTCTAAGTAATTCTAGCTACAATAGGATTAGTTTTGTTTTGTTTTTTCTGGGTGCCACATCTACACTCTACATGTTTCTTGTTTCACCCACTTGCTTTATATCCCCAATCCTGTACACTGTAATTGTGGTTCTGTAAGAGGAATCTGCAACAGCAAAGCAAGATACTACCAGGTATTATTGGTATAAAGTAGTAGGCGGGTAAAGCCTTGTATTTACTACCTTACTAAAGATCTAAAAAGGTTTTATATCTTACATGTGTTTGTGCAAAAAATCTAAACCACTTGTGTGATTTCTTTTCATCTAGATGATCCTTGTAAACACGGTTTTCAAGCTATTTGGTTATGGAAATAAAAGTTTGTTTTGTGGTGGTCCTCTTAAGGATGAAAATCAAGAGTGGTTAAGCTTTTGGAAAGTAAGTTTAATTCCTCTATTGCTTGGGGAAAATAAACTGGTATGTTCTAAATATTCTGTGATGTGCATCTTCCCCCAGTGAATGTTTATTGAACTCCTTCTCTCAGAACCCGCCCCCCCCATCCCTTCTTTATTTTTTTTAGTTTTACTATTTCCTTATATATGAATTGTGAATACTTAGGAGTAAATTCACCATAAGATGCCAGTACACTACCTTCTGTATGGGATACAGTGCTAAGCTCTGTTAAATTTAATGGCACTACTGAAATCATTTCAACATTGCCAAAGAATATAGTGGAAATGAAAAGGAGGGTGTACAGTTACATGTATGTGATGTATGAGGGTCAAGAGTAGGGTAAATAACAAGACATCTGGGGTTTGTGGTGTGGGTCTGTCTGAATCGGGTGCTGATCATTATCTTACCAGGATGAATAGTGCTTCTTGTTTCTTAAACAGAACTGAAGACTGGGATATGAATGTGCCTTGTTTTGGTGTATTCTATGCACGTTAGCAGAAAGCGAACCTCATTCACCAGTGCTTTCTGCTCACACTGCGTCCACAGTCTGTTCTTTCTTGCATTACAGGGAGCATTTGACTAAAAATAGATCTAGTAAAATTGTGCAATATCAGGACGGTCGATTACTGAATGAACTACTTCCAGCTGCATTGATTTAACTAAACATTTACTAAAGTGCTGTGATCTACACAAGCATATGAAGACGCTATATTCCTACATGTTACTAATACCTCACGTTGCTAAGAATGTTCTTTCTTTAATACAATGTAAAACTGACAAGCCATTTTTTTTTTACAAATCATTTGAATAAAAGAATTATAGCTCCAGAAGTCTAAGTTGGCCAAATGGTTCAGATAAAATAATATCCTTTTATTTATTATAAAAATACTTATGAGGAGGAGTAAAAACCAGTATCTGATGTATAAGGCCCTGTATTGTAGTGAAATGAATCTGTATCCCATTCTCCTTAATGTTAAGAGAACTGTAGGCTCCCACAGTTATTTGCTCATGAGATTTTGACCATATAAGTATACAACATTGTAAAATATATAGGTTACTTTAGTTATTTGTTTTTTTACATAAGCCACTCCCACTTCCTTTTGCAGGGGCTCAATTGTGTTTACATTAGTCAATGACTAAACTGACACATTTGATTTGTTCTAAAACTGCTTTCAGGATTTGAGAGGTTCACTCTCGAGCAGTACAAACAGCGGATTCCGATAACAAATCTGTGAACAAAACAATTTTAAAGTCTCGATAGCAACAATATTCCCAAAGTAAAGTTGGAACTGCGGCAATATTCCCACAATGAAATCATGACAGTCTTTAGCTGGCAAATTCACACCTTTACACAACAATTCAGACTTTAACCAATAGCCCCCTTAATCTAATACAAATGCAGTAACCAATCTAGGTTGATTGTTTACAGTATAGACTGACTGAATTCCACTATGTAGTATCTGTTGAGAGGGCATTTTGAAAGATTTGGATGTATTTATAATTTGCGGTTTCTATTTTCTTTAGAAATAAAATTTTAGATTAGGGCAGAGAACCATTTGGTGAAAAGGTAACTGTAGGCTTGTTTCCTCTCCACACCAACTTATTTTTGTTTTTTTTAATACTGAATTCCTTATGTGTAGGAAATGGATGGATTTGAAGCTCACTGTAACCTAGTGTTTAGCAGACTACAAAGCCTTCTTCTGGATGTAAATGAAATGCTTACCGGAGAGTACATAGAGAAAAATTCCAATGTTTCTTTTTCTATAATGAAACTGTAAGTAAGATTTTTATTTTCTTTATCTGACAGCCTTTGTTTACGGTCTAGAAATGCAATCCTGCAGTCATAATGCAAACCTTTTTAAATATCTTACAACTATAGGATACTGTAATCTTTAAAGCTTATGTGAATCCTAACAGCCCGTCATGGAACTATTTTACTATAAATAGTAGCATTCATTTTCTTGATCGGAATTTGCATTGGAAGCCTGTGATATTTTTCTCTCTAGTTTTTCCCTTCAAATACATATTTCTTACACTGTCAAATTACTATATACTTTGCATTATTGCTTCCTTGCTAATGCATATGTTTGCTGTTTCTCTTATTTAGGAGCCTTACCATTGATGACTCTCTCAGAAAGTGTGAATATCTCTTAAAAAAAATAAAGAATTTGAATGCATTTGGCTTTCAAGTGGTACCCGCAACACCAGTTTTCAGAAATGCCTATTTAGATATTTTATGTTACAAGCAGCAGTAAGTAGACCTTTTCAACACCACATTTGTGTATTTAAATGGTGCCATTGAGATGGTCTTCCTTTAAGCTACAGTCATAATAGCTTTTTTTTTTTTTTTTTTTTCCAGCTGAACAGGAAAAATAGTATTCATTGTTTCCTGTGGGATAATCTACACAGGTTGTTGTGTTTTGCACCATAGACAATAATGAGCTTAATAATAATAATAATAATAATAATAATAATAATAATAATAATAATAAAAAATCTCAGCTGAAAAACAGCTAGTGTGAACCCATCCGTAGGAAAATCACTTTTAAGGATGCTTCCTGTGTCGGCACATTGTCAATGAATAGTGTGTCTTGGAGAACCAGAGTTGCTGTCGTTTTTTTTTTTTCTTTTCTTTCCCATCTATTTTATCCTTGCATGATATAGAGTACTGCATTGGTAGAGCAAATAGGTTTCTGTACTTGCAGCTGGGCCATCACAAGTTTTCTGAGGCTGTATGGAAAGAAGAGGATTCCTAAATTCCTCATAGTAACATAGTTTATAAGACTGAAAAAGACACAAGTCCATCCAGTTCAGCCTATTTTCCTACAATGTTGATCCAGAGGAAAAAAGTAGGATCATTTGTTATTACAATAGACTATAAAAGAACTGGAGTTTACCAATGAAGGGGAAATTCAAAAAAAAAAAAGCAGGTCAAACTGATGAAATG
>WMED01003983.1:0-21337 GCA_019650415.1 Pipa parva
AATTGCCACGAATAAGCGCTTTTAGCGCGAAACGCGTAGGCCCAACTACCATTGCTTTTAATTTTTCATGCCCATGGGGTCGAATAAAGTTTGATTTTTATTAACTTTTGGAGTGCCGGAATCATTGTTTGCATGTCAAATAATTGCAGGTCCTTTTCTCTTTGTCATTCTTTTCTTTTTGGGAATGTTTGGTAAAAGGCCGATACTCAAAGTATTTCAAAGTAATGCAATCACGGCAAGGAAAAGATAAATCACTATGTACAGGAACTGAAAAGAAATCGTCAGAACAATCACAGCTTTTCAGCATTAACTTTAAAATATACATTTTAACTTTAAAATATACAAAAACCCAGCAGTTTAAATTTCAATCACATTACTGTTTACAGACAAGTATGTTTCTACTGTAGCACTAAGCTAAGTATTTAAAGCAACAGAGCATAGCTAAAATTCAGCATAGGCAAATCTATTAATGCATTAATAAAGATCATCACAATTTTGACCACCAGCAGTATTACATCATACCCATTGGAAACAGTAAAGCTAAGTTTGTAAGATACAAACAGGGTGTTGGCAACCAGCTTTAGGGAATTAATTTTAGTTTTATTTCAGGACAAAAGTAGACCACAAAGGTTTTCAATTTTGAAAATAGTTTTTGTGATATTTAGGGGGCAATTCGCCAAACAGCAAACTTACCCTCCGGATCCGTCGCATCAGTACGCATACCCGGTTATGTACTCGCTGATGTCCTGCATGCGGACATCAGCGAACGCTTTAAAGGGATTCCAGTCTCGGCGAAGCTCGCGAGGCTAGACTCAAGTCACCTCGCAAGACTGGAATCCCTTTAAAGCATTCGCTGATGTCTGCGTGCAGGACATCAGCAAGCGCATAACCGGATATGTGTACTGATGCAAAGGATCCCGAGGGTAAGTTCACTGTTTGGTGAATTAATGTTTTTATTTTGTTGTACTTCAGTTTAACATTTGTAATTCATGGAAACAAATTATGTCAGTCTGACACAGAATAGAATTCAGTGGTTGGAGTTGTCAGTTGCATTCCAGTCAGTGCTTTATATTGTCTGTGAGGCTGACAACAACATTCATTTAGTTATTGGAAAGAACAAAACTGCTAAATCCATTGATCATCATAAAGACAGTAACAATGTTGTTTGTAAAACTCATTCATTTAACATGTGTAACAGCTTGCACATGGATCCAGATCAGTGGTACTGCTTTGAGTTGAGATTTCCAGCCCACAAATAAGTCTCAGTGCTAGGCTAGGAACTCTGACAGAGTCAGTTCTGGCCACCGATCACACCTTGACTTTGAGATTTAGGGGTTTATTCACTAAGTTGCAAATTCGACTGTCGAATTCTCAAACAGCGGATTCCCATAGCAAATCTACGACAATTTCCCCATTGTTAAGTCGCAACAATTTTTTAAAGTTAAGATTGCAACAATTTTCCCATAATGAAGTCGCAACTGCGACAATATTCTCATTATAATGACACGACTGTGACAGTAGCAGCCTATTGCGACTGTCTTTATCTGGCAAATTCACACCTATAAACAACAATTTGAACCTTAGTGAATAATCCCCTTAGGGAAAAATCAAATAAAATTGAAAATATCGATATCGCGACATCGGGCGATTTTGACTGATATCAGAATATTGAAATTTTGCTGATGTCAGCAATATCGTTATCATGATATCGGCAATATTGTTATCGTGATATTGAATTTCCAACAATATTATGTTTTTTTTTCCTAGAAATGAACAGATTAAAATTTCAATCAAATTTCGGTATTGCGATATCGATAAACTGCTGATATCGTAAATATCAGAAAAAAATTGTCCAATATCACGATATCGATATTTTTGATTTTATTAAATTTCACCCTAGAATGTCAGACAGCATTCCTTGTTTCAGCCCTGACACTAAATGCTCCAGTCTCACTGCATCATACTTGAATACTTCAAGGTCTATAACTCTCTGTAACGGTCGGCATGGCCGACCTCTCTTACCTGGCAGGGGCTCCCGGGCGCGTTCTCCATAGGCGCACGAGCCGCGCCTGCCAGGCCCTTAAACTCTGCCGGCAGCGTGCGCGCGGCCGGCACGCCCCCATGACACGCAAGTGTCGGGAGAGCGCCCGCTGCTTCAAGACGCAGCGGGAAATTTAAAAGGCTGTAAGCTTGGGCATTCTGTGCCTAAGCTTCCAGCTAACTAGGTCTACAGTGGTGCAGTCTGCTAAAGTTAATTACTCTGTGTATCGGCTATTCCCTTACTCTGTCTGCCTGCATATCGCCTGAGGTTCGGTCCAGCGTGTCCTGAGTGGTCTTTACTGGCTTTTCACAGTTAAAATTATTAAAGTGACATTCCTTTTATGTTCTGCTGTTCCAAGTGTTTCTCCTGTCTATAGTTCTGCTCCTGACAGTCATTAGCAACTACCCTAGGAGGGTACGCTCGGGGGCCGCGACCTGGGGGTTCCACGCAGCAAAGACCAGTACCTCCTTGCGGAGGTTAAAGGCGAAGACCAGGGGCCTCTTAGATTCCGCGCCTCGTAGCATACCTAAACATCAAACTCCTTGGTAGTACAGTGGATCCACCTTCCGCCCCTGACACTCTCACTCTTGTAGACCCTGTGCCTCCAGACCCAGTTAAAAGAACAGTCTGGGCAAAACTGAAAAAAATGCATATGTTAGTAAATACGAATGACTAACTTTTATTAAATGCATTTTATTTTCAATTTTGGTCAGACTGTTCCTTTAAGGATGAAAATTTATAGCTCCTTAGACCCCTGGGATTAACCAGAGCTAAACCATCCTAGTAACAAAAAAGATCCAACTTCCAGCCCCCCTTTTCCATAACAAGGGTTTTTTTTCTAAAAAGAAATTATTTCTATATTACACATTACATATGGAATTTTTGTTCATACACAGATATGCTCTGGCCTTTAATACACAGTAAATGCAACTTAGAAAAATTGCACATTTTCCTTTAATACACATTTCATTTTTGTTTTGTATTTATTTGTGCATTTTCTGTACAGATCAAGTTTAATTTCATCCTTTGTAATAACCTGTTTAATAGAACAAGGCTAATGATATTTTTGCATTATTTACTGCTTTTACACCTAATTAACTTGTGTGCAAATATTTAGTGCAACTGTATCATGTGGGCTTTAAATTAAAATGTTCCAGATGTGCTATGAAAAAGAATTATTTACCCAAGCTCTTTTACCTTGGTGTGCTTTAGAGAAAGGTAAAGTAAATAAATAACATTAAAAGAAGCCTCACTTTATGGGTCCCAAGTTGGTTCACACGAAAGATCTGAACAGATCACTGAAGCGAAAAACTTTAACTTTGAAGCAAGTACCAAAATAAAACTATAAAGTGTAAAACCGAGGTAAAAAGTAATTTGAAAGAAAAAGTAGCTCATGTTTAAAAATAATATAAACTTTTACTGGAAGTATACACCTGGAACACGACATCCGCAGTTAAAGTAATTATAACATCCGACAGGTATTTTTACCATATCAACGCTCGCTGAATGATACTTTTAAGACTTGTTTTGATATATTTTTTTATATTTGAATATTTGGACTTTGTTAGATAGTTTGACAATGTCCCATTACTGCTATTAATTATCCTATTTATAAAAATAATGAGTGTGGGATAAGAATATAGTTTCTGGTTTTGAAGAGGGAGAAAAAGCTTTGCACTGTAATTAAGTCTATGGAGGAAGTTTGCATTGTACAAGGTGACCTTGACACATTAAGTGACTGGCAACTGCATGGCAGATGTAAGAAAATGTCAAATTATGCACCTGGGTGCTAAAATTTGGCTTTTATTTTACATCTTATAGGGGATGAGCTAGAAAATAATGGAAATGGATCTGGGAATACTTGTGGACTGCTGAATAAATAATATCAGGCGTTGCTAATCTGCAGCTTCCAAAGCTAGCAAGGTACTTTACTGTATCAGATGATTAATTCAACTTTTTTATTACACAATATTATGTTAAGGCCTTATCTTGAATATGCAGTCTAACATGAAGGATGTCTTGTAGATAGAAAAGGGTTAAAAGAAGGAGAACAAAAATGATTAGGGGAATAGAGGACCTCAGTGATAAGGAGAGGTTTACATAGTTTATAAGGCTGAAAAAAGACACAAGTCCATCCAGTTCAGCATATTTACCTGCAATGTTGATCCAGAGGAAGGTAAAAAACCCATGAGGCAAGAGCCTCAAATTTGGGAAAAAATTCTTTCCAGACTACAAATATGGCAATCAGAATAATTCCCTAGACCAAGATCCAACCTTCGGTTATCTAGTACCCATAACCTGTATTCTGCCACAGATATATGTCAGAGAAGTCTCTGATAGGTTGTGAGTGCAGTCTCAATATAAGCTGAAGGCAGATAGCTGAACTCGCTGACACTCATTCCCACTGTGTTACCAGTTGCATGTAGTAAGGATACAATGGTAGTGAATCAGATACTTTTAATGACTTTACCTTGAAGAATGACATGCCATGCAGTCAAAACACAATGTTGCTGCACACTGAATGTGCTTACATTCACAATGGAGGACAGAATGAAGAAGCAGGATGATGATGCAACAGATAGAGGAGGAGATAGAGAAACAATGCACCATGGGTAAACTAGTTAAAGAAGCAGTATAAAAACACAATAAAAACAAAATACTGAAAACCACTAGGTGGCAGCATTGCGCAACACAAATGAATACAGCCTTGTATAACATATATAAATGAACAGAAAAGCCAATGTATGACCAAATAGCATGGAATATTAAAGCTGTAACAGCATAACTTGTAATGTTCTTACACTGAAAGAAAGCATCCTAACCAGTTTTAAACATTAGCCTCACGAGACTAGAATACCTTTAAAGCGTTCACTGATCTCCACGTGCAGGAGAGCAGAGAGCGCATACCAGTCTCGGGGAGGTGAATCGAAGGATCGCCAGGTAATTTCGGACTTTCCTGAATTACCCCCTACCTTAAATAATTGTAATATGCTGTATAAAAATGTATTTCTGTAACATGCAATTTATTGCTTTAAACCAAAACATTGAGCCTTTAGTCAGAGCCTGCTCTGGCCCTATTGGCACCCTATGTGCCCCCCCATCCCGTGACACTCCCCCAGCCGGCTGGTAGGTTACTGCAGCCGCGGCTGCCAATTGGGAGACTTAGGGGGGAATCAGGAACCTCCGAAGTGAGGCGCATAGTGTTCGCCTCACTTCAGAACAAGTGACATGCGCATGCTGATGTCCGCGTTCAGGACATCACCATGCGCATGTCACTTGTTCCAAAGTGAGGTGAACACTACGCGCCTCACTTCGGAGGTTCCTGAATTCCCCCCTTAAAGTTGAGCCGCGGTTGCAGTAACCTACCAGCTGGCCGGCAGTGTAAAAAAAAATGCTAGGGGCGCCCCCCTGGGCAGGTGGCACCCCTAGCATTTGCCTACTCTGCCTAATGGCAGAGCTGGCACTGCCTCTAGTTAACAACCACTCATGTAGCAGGTTTATTTTCTAAGTATCTAAACTGAAGGCAATGATTTGGCACCTTAGCAGAAAGACAGCTAAAACTAATAATGAATTCTAATACCTAATCACTACTTTAACAAGGAATGCAGTAAAAAAAAATATATTGTGATGGGAGGAATACCAATAAATGCTTCCCAGGGGATACATTTGATGGAACTTTCATCCTTATCACTGTTTCACAACAACACACTTATTAAAAAACATTTTTTCATGAATCATGACTCGAAAATCTAGAGACATGCTGCTCATTTCATTGGTTGGAAGCAAATGGTTTGCAGTCAATAAGCACGTTTATATTATGGGTTAATATTTTTTAATGGGATATTTATATGTTCCTATGTTTGCCAGAAGATCCCATATAGATCAGAACAATATGAAATCCAATTGCCGTAGTTTGAATTGGTCTTTATTTTAGACACATGGCTTCCTAAAACTCATGCAGTATGCAGCATGCATCTAAACAGACTACATAAAGGAACAGTCTGGCCCAAACTATAAAAAAAAAAATCACCTTTATTTATGCTAAATACTAACTTTTATTAAATACAATTTATTATCAATTTAGAAAAAAAAATTCTTACTTGTAAAGAAGTGCTATACAGCATTTCCGTGTTGCAGACTCCATGTTGAGACTCTGCCGGCAACTCTATGGCATCCAGAATCACCCGATCCTTCTAAGAAGTGCAGTTCACTCCAGCCATGCTCCTAGTCAAACCCCACATCGGCATTATATGGAAGTCGCATGGATAGCGTGCATGCTCTCCCATGTGACTTATAGGAAATGCCGGTGCAGGAATTCATTAGGAGGGCAGCTGGAGAGGACTGCGCTTCTTAGAGGTATTGGGTGATTCGGGACGCCGTAGAGTTCCCGGCAGAGTCTTACTTTACAAGTAAGAATTTTTTCTTTAAATTGATAATAAATTGTATTTAATAAAAGTTAGTATTTAGTATAAATAAATAAAGTTTATTTTTTAATTATTTATGACAAGACTGTTCCTTTAAAAGCACTGCAGCATGATGATTTCACATGTCTGGTTTTATGATTATGGAATCTTAGTTAACATTGCCAAGCTTATTCTTTCAAAACAGAACTAAAACACCTCTGATGCATTGTTCCACTTTTTCTTTAAAACACTGCAATCATCAATCTGGACCTTGAATTATAATAAACCCTGCTGCATGCAGATTTTTGAAAATAGGAGTAAATCTTTAGCAGTACCTCCATCCTTATGAGAGACACAAAGTACGGAGCTGACATCTCTGTGGCATCTGTGTACATAAGGTATCTATAATATCTACAATTTGTCCCTAAAATTAAAAGAGAAGTGAAAAACAACTTCATACAAAATGAGAATTTAGTAGATCTCTCTGTTGTTTGTCTGTTTTTTCTAAAATATACCTGAATGCTGGGAGGTAAGACTGAAAGTGCTGATCTAAACAGATTCCCCCTGAGTGCCTTGAAGGCTATGGAATGTCTTAAATTGCCTTTTGATATTTCGTTCTTTATCCCAAAACAAAGATGTTTTAGAAAAATGTTTATTATTTTCTTTATTTTATTTGTCTGCTATTACTAGAAAGAGTAACCGAATATAACAAAGATTCTATACACTGTGTTGGAAGCTTAAAATGAAATGAGGATGGTTAATGATTGCAGTTCCAAGCTAATTCTGAGACATAGGAAAAATAAAATAATAAAAAAAAATATATATCAAAACAGAAATAAACGTTTAAGTTGCATGTTTATCAAAAGATAACAGTACAAGTCTGAAAATTAAAAAGAATTTTGAAAACCTACTAACGGATAACTGACACAGAGTAGTTTTTACAGAGTTTTCCTCACCTCCCTTAGTGTGAAATTTATTAAACTTAGTTATCGCGCGAGATCGTGCATTGTTCTCGCGAGATTTTTTTCAATTTTTCAATCTCGATTTTTAGATAAAAAGGTAGCCATACTATTAATGTAAAGTATGGCTACCTTTCCATTGAAAAATCTTAAAAATCTCATAAGAACAATACGAGATCTCGCGCGATAACTGAGAAAGACAGAGGGCGAAATATTTTTTAATTAAATATATCCATGGAAAGGTAACCATACAATATAGCTACCTTTCCATGGATATATTTAATTAAAAAAAGTTTTTGCATGAGTCAAATTTCGCGATACTTACCAGGAGAAACTTCAAAGTCTTCTCCCGAGTTATTAATCATGGCAAAGCGCAAACGGCTTTTCCGAATTTAATAAATTTCGCCCTCATGAGAGTGGTCTAAGTTTAATAAATTTCGCCCTCAGGATTTAGCTGTAATATGAGTCATTTGCATCTATTCTAATTTAAAACAAAAGAAACTTTTACATTTGGCCTAAACGATTACTTATAGAAAGAGGGGGTTGCTTTACTCTTCCAGCCACATTTGGAATTGATTACTATAACAATGTAGCAGCTGTGAGTCGCATGATGTTTTATAATCTCCTTAAACAATTACAGCAGCACTTGTTTTCTAATGATTCACCCAAAAGCATAAAGATGGAGAGGAATCTAACCTTTGTACTGGATGCCCACACGCAAATTAAGCTCACAGTGAGACCAGAGGGTTCATGAAAATAATTGGATTATATTTACACAGAAATACCTCTTCTCATTATTCCTCTTACCAACACTGTGAACAAGCTTTCTACACTGCTTAATATTGTGAAAACATGAAGTCGGTGTAATTACTGTATGTATAGGTCTGTGAGATGCAGTACTTTAACATACTTTACATCTTTTGCTTTATATGTCTTAAAGTAGCATTGTCAGGGAAAGAAAGATAATCTTTCAGTAAATAATACAGTTTTATAAACCATTTATAGGCACAACTCTCTCATTTTTTTCCTTGTCAAGACAGTCTTGTCATCCATTACAGATACAATTCTTATATGTATAGGAGACCATACATTTCCTAGTATGAGCATTATTGAATACCATCTCCTGCATTAGTTTGACACCAGAAACAGTATATATTAATATTTTTATTTGATGCCAGATGCATTGCAATAGTTAATTTTTGCAAAAACTAGACACAGATCCAGTGGTGTAAATAGACTTCTTGTCCATTCCCTCAAGTCTGTTGCAGGATCAGCACTGTGGTTTTTCCATCCTCCCTGCAGTGTCGTCCCCCTCCCATGTCCCCTGGCAGGACCACTGCAGCCCCTCTAGGTATACTCCTGCAAAGATCCTTTTTGGTTACACATCAAGTTTCCCATAGTATAAACCACTGCAGTGTGAAGGAGTCTAATATTATTAAGTAGCAGAATGCAGAGAGAAAATTGAGACACCAATATTTTTCACATATCCCGTCTTATTATAACGAGGTTCAATGTACTTGAAGCTTGTTATAAACATATGTAAACAAAAATAAAATATTTTACTAATAAATGTTTTCATTAGGTTAACAGGTTAACAACATAAATAGGTAAGAGTTCTTATACTCACACATGTGATACATTTGTCATAGTATTGTATATAGTGTTCACAGTTGAGTGTATCCTCTAATACCTGGATATCAGGTGTAGAATTTTAGGTTGAGAGAAGCTTATAGAGGATTCTTCTAATTTCTTCAAAGTTGAATTATTGGAAAAGAAACCGAGTGATTCCTCTAGGACGAAATTTTAAATTTCCACGACAACGGAGCAGTTCACCTTCAGAGTACTGCAGGTGCCAGAGAAATGCTTAGGGAAAGATACAATACAGTATATAAATGGAAGAAAGCTGGTATGGGAAAGATAGGAAATGTTCTACTATTTTTACCCAAGGTACTCTACCATGGTAACCAGGTCCCAAGTTAGATTAATTACTGGGGGTGAGCCACTGTGTACTAATGAGGTAGTTGTGGTCAGTTAAAGACATCTATGAACAATAGAGATTTTATTAGAAGACCTTATATATCTTATTGCACACACAAATATTCAGAACAGATGATTATTTCAGTTTCTGTTCGCACGTTATATGGATATTCTGATTAGACTCCATGAATTCCTAGTTTGCATGGTCCCCAGAAGACGGCACATTTAGGGATAGCATTATAATAATAACCGCTCCAATCCCCTAAGTAAAAAATGCACAGTCAATCGGGTGCTCAGGAGGGAGGCAGACGACTCAAAGATATGACATGCAATAGTAACAAACCTCCAGCACTCCAAATAAAGTAAAAAATACTTTCCTTTATTGAGCCAACATTAAAAGCAGAATCTTTAAAGGCAGAGACAGCACCTACGCGTTTCATGCGCTAGGCACTTAATCATGGTGTGTGCGGCTCTCTCTGCATACACAATTATATACTGTAGCGTATATCAGTGGGGTAGATATCTGTTGCCCTTGTATTCCATGTGATTGCAAATGCTGCATTCGGCCCTGCTGTATCCGTTTAGCATAACAGTGGGTGGAAGAGGAGAAGCTCACCATTAGTTATTGCTGCAGAGCAGCAGTATTGAGAGATCCTCCTGATACTTTATATAAAAGAAGCAAGAGACACATTAAGGACATAATGGGCCTGAAGCTACTGTTATTGGCATATAGTTTAAAGGGCGAAATTTATTAAACTTGGAAAAGTGAAAACGAGCTTTTCTGAGTTTAATAATCGGGAGAACATCCTGAAGCTTATACAGTATGGCTACCCTTTCTGTGGATAAATTCAATAGAAAAAGTTTCTCACAGCAAGTATCGATCGAGGCAAATCTGGCAATACTTACCGCGAGAAATTTTAGGAAGTTCTCGCGATTAAACTGTGAAAAGCTGAAATGTGATTTTCCGAGTTTAAGAAATTTTGCCTTAATGTAACGTTTATGCACAGTCGTCACCCATGACACAGTTTTCAGAATCCATATGTCCGGTAATTCAGAGTAACCAACCTTATGTTACAAATAAAATTATACATACATACAAGAGAAAGGGAAGGAGGAAAAGAGAGAGTGTTTAATAAACACTCTACATGGCATCTACATGGCTCTGTGTGGCCATGGGTATACAAGAATGGGCCCCAGAAACCCAGTCTTATGCTAATTTCTACAGTTTTAGCAATGTTTCATTAATGACATGTGTTAAGACTGCAGCAAAACTCTCAGAACAGCCTTAAAAGAACAGTAACAACAAAAGGCCTCAAATGCATTTATTGTCTATGCTTTCAAAAATTCTAAACTGTTTCTAAAAAGTAAGGTATTTAGCTTTAAATTGGGATTTTGCACATTCTGAATATGTATTTTCTAAAGCACCATAAAAAACAGTATGCTCACGGAGCAGATAGCAGAAGGGGAACATGACCAGGGGCAGCCAGTAAATAAGCTTAGGGGTGGGCTGTAAGTTAAGGAGTGGGAGTGATTAGGAAGGGAAAGTGATAGGCAGTAGTGGGCACAGGTCCCTTTATAAGGGGTGCCTAAGTGGTGACATCATGCTGTGCATCATCACATGAAGTGCTTATGCGATGACTTCTCGCTCAAACGTCACCACGTGATGTGTGTACATGATGACATCATGACCTAGCATCATCACGTGATGTGAGTATGTGATGACATCACCACCGAACGAAGAGTGTTAGGGTGTTCCTAGGCACACCAAGTGCACCCCGTGCGCACGCCTATGATGATAGGCAGGATTAAAGAAGTTAATAGACAAGGTGAGTGAAGAGTTTTTTTCCCACAGTATCCTCCCTGGAGAGGAAGTACATGGATGTATGGGTTGTGTATTTGGATTCAGTTGTGATGTTGAATGTGTATTATGGTTGTATGTCATATTCTGCACAATAATAAAAAAAAATATTATGGAACTTAACTTTATAGTATTTGTCACAGCTCGGTGGTAAAAAGTTCAAGCTACAGTGGGAGGAATGCTATGTTATTTGTTTAAAATATGTGTGATTGGTCATAAAAGTGGAACTGTACAAACTGAGCTGGTTACGGCAAATAGTGCGGTGGTTTTAACACGGTTGGGTTCCAGTTATGATGAGAGGGTCTTTTTTGGAGCAGCTTGTGGATGATGATAAGGTTCATTTGTTTGTGTTATGAAGAATTGTTAATAAAGCTGTGGCCAGTAACATCTAAAGAAAACATCTCAGTGTGTTCTTTGTCAGGGGTAAATTGATATGGCTAATTTAATGGGCATGGCAAAGATAAAAACAGACGGAAAACACTAAAATTCATGAATTAAACTTCAAAGATAATATTTTTACAAGTGCTGCATTTGTATAACTGCCATAAAAAATCAAATTTTTTGTTTTTCTGTTTTTCTGTTATCAGTCCTTTATATTATACTGGTGTTGATAAGCACTTTTTACTGAAACTGATTAAGCTTATTACACTTATGAAAACAATACTTCATTTAGGCCACATGCACATCTTGGTACTATTTTCAGAATTCCAGCTTTTTTTTTTAAATTCTGACATACTCCACTAGACATTAGATACAGTTTTGAAGGTACAAACAAAAACCTTTAGACAGTAAACTATACAGGGCAGGAACCTCCAACTCTTTGTCAACCTCAACATAGTACTTACAGTGATGCATCCTTGTGATCTTTTACTGTATTTTTTAATGCACTTTTCCCATGTCTGTATTGTATTTTTATTGCTGAATTGTACATCGCTGCATATGTTTGTGGCGCTTTATAAATAAAATTATACATACACACATACATACAACCTTTTAAAAAAAGAATCCCTTTAAGCTGGCAGGAATTAGGCATGACATTTTGCACTGCTCTTTTCCAAAAATATTGCACAAAGTGGTATATTTTATCCTAGAGATAGTGAAGTCATGCACTAAAGGGGGTTATTTATCAAGGTGAAAATTCTTCTTTCAAAGTGAATTCTCACCATTTCAGGTGGTTACCCTCTGATTCTCTATTCCTTATTCACTAAACAGAGAATTCCCATAGTGAAGTCACATCCACGTCAGTAGCAGTCTATTATGTAGTGTACGGCCATCGTTAGCTGGTGAATTCGCCACAATGCAGAGTTTGCTGAATATCCAAATATGGGGAAGTGGCAAATTCACACCTTTAGGCGGCAATTTAAATAACCCTTTAAGGCTTGCTTGTTAGTGCTAGCTTGTATATCGTAATTGCTTTAATAGGGGTAAGGGGCAGGGGGCTGGGTAAACATCCAAACCAACGAGCACCAAGTTGTTATCTCTATAATGGCCTTCGGAAAATGTTTCACACTCTAATGATTTACCTCCACAATTTTGGATTGCTGCTAAAGATTTATTTTATCATTATGAAAAGGGAAGGCTGATAATAAAGAATAATTATTCAGGCCACCTATTAATTCTTTTCTTTGAAGAAGCCTGCAATGAATTGACCCTGGTGTCATTAAAGAGATAAATACCAGCTGGGATGCTTTGTATGCAGCGGACTGTCAGGCTGTAATAGAGTAAGGGAGCAGACATGCAAATGATGCGCCATCTGAAGAGGGAAGTCATTTATCCAAGGAGGACAGCTGCCTCACCTTATATACAAGTCCAGGAAATATCTGATAAAAATGTCAGACCAGGAGAAGGAATAGGTGTCTGTCAGATCACACTAAGACTACAAAGAGAGAGTGGAAAGCAGTCAGGGAATGATAATTTATGTTAAAGAAGAGTTAGGTCTTTGCCATTATTTAAACTGATTAGTTAACCCTATCATCATCCAAGCTTCATTTATCCAACACCCTGTAAACCATCCTCAATGCTGAATTCTATTACTACTGGAGTCTCTAGATTTTATCAAAAGGAACACACACAAGGTTCCCATGTATAGAATCAACACTGGCAACCAGTTCTTCCTGGGCATTCACTCAAACACATAACATGCATGTCCAGGTTCCTCAAATAAAGCAACAAATATGACTGGACTACAAAACTTCTACCTTCCAGACACTGGCATCCTTGTTTTATGTGTCTGGTATTGTTTGTGAAAATCCTTTTTAAATACCCTGATTATCTAGTTCTAAATAATTTAAGAAGGAAAATTTCCAGTTCTTCACATATAACCCCAAAAAAGAGAATAGATGGTGAAAATGATGTCTGGTATTGTCAACTACCCCACTCATATTGCTAAGGTGGGCTTCCCAGACTGGTGAACCAAAACACCTGGAAACCCTGGAATGGGGGAAGTACTGAAAACAAACCCTCAATCAGTACATCTAACTTATTCATCAAAAAAAATAATATACAGATCTAAGTTGGATGTATGTTTAATATTAGGCTGGGTTTGCACGAGCGTATGATGCGCTGCGTATCATACGCTCGTGTGGAAAAAAAATACGGCTCAATGAAAGCCAATGATACTTAACTGTGATGCGCATACGCTGGGTCCGGAACACTGTGTGTCGCATTTTGGCCGATGTATATACACCGCACCCAAAATGCTACACACAGGAAGTGATGTGAACACCAAGGGAGCATTCACACGGTCGCTGGTAAGTACAATAGAAAAATACACTCGGCGTATTTTTTTTTTCTTCACATGATGCGCTGCATATCATACACTCCTGTGAACCCAGTCTTAAAGCTGAAAAGGAGCTGTTCGGAACTATAGCAATTGCGCTACTTGTACTGCATGAATGACATAAACTTCTACTGCAATCTCTTGATAATAGTACCATTCACATCAGTTCCTGCCTATATGAATCTTATACTCTAACAAACTTAGGCTAATTTTATTTAGAAGTAAGTTAATCTACCATTATTTATTTTTAGATGGTTAGGGTGGAACTCGAACAGAGAATTTAAGGTTATGCAGCACACTCTTTCCTCTTAAATAGGGTGAAACATTCATAGGCAGGTAACCAACCAAAAAGAAAGTAAGCTGCTACCAATCCCAATGTAACCTCACGTTCCGGGTGCCGGGAGAAAGAAAACGTGACCGGTAATAGCAAAATTCAAAAAAGGTTCTCCAGAAAGCGCCTGGGCACGAAACGCGTAGGCCTTATGATTCGTTTCATTGTTTTTAACGGTTGACCATGGGGTCATAATAAAGTATTACAAGATTTTACAGATTGGAGTGCTGGAGAACCTTTTTTGAATTCATAGGCAGGTGCAAAAAATCCCTTGGTGCTATGAACTTATTATTTCTACGTAATTTCTATAAGGTTTGTTTTTTTCATTGCTGGAGACTTGGCTTTTGAATTGGTTTGTTGCTAACATGCCTTTTTGGATTCTTTGTTACTGTTTTGACTTGTAGATTGCGTTTCCCTGGATCGTTGCTGGAAAGTCTTCAAATGACTTTAAAGGAGTTTATCATGTTTGAGTAAAGCCATACATTTCTAGAAAATGTATTTTGCAAACTGTGCTTGTAAAATGAAACCAGAGCATTTCTACCACCTTTACCTACTTAGATTGTAAGCTCTACTGGGCAGGGACCTCCAACCTCTTGTGTCAACCACAACCTAGCACTTAAAGTGATGTATCCTGGTGATATTTTACTTGTATTGTTTAATGCACTTTTCCAATGTCTGTATTGTACTTGTATTGCTAAATTGTACAGCGCTGCATAAATTTGTGGCACTTTATAAATAAAATTATACATATATACATATACATACATAAATAACTCTAAGATATTTAATCAAATCTGATCTCTATTAACATATTTGATTTCAGTGGATTAAAAATCTTTGACTGCAGATATGAAATCATTATGCAGTAAAACCTTCAAGGAGGTGTTCTGTGGTCATGCTGAATATTAAATATATTTACTACAGGCTAAGCATTCAGAGTTAGATCATTTCTTTCAACTTCCAAGTTTAATTTTTTAAATCTTTTACAAAACCAAAAGTTAAAAATATAAGGTTTTAAGTTATAGCTAGACAAATATTTTATACACATCTGTATAATATAGATATCTACAAACACACTTTTTTAGTTTATGAACCAGTATTGGTTGCTTACTGAGGAGCATTATTACAATGACTGAACCTTATACTAACACCAGAAAAAGAAAATAGCCATTTAGATTGACAAGTTATTCCTAAATTTTAGAAATTGGGTTTTTATTGACGTTGTTAAAAACATATTATTTAAAATTCCATAGAAAACAATGACTGTAACCATGATAGAGAACATGAAATGCAATAGAAATAAGAAATTTGCAAGTGCAATTTAGGAATAATCTATTTGCCTTTGTAAAATAAACGGGCAAAGATAAAGCAAGGATTGAACAGAAGCCTCTATATTTTAGTGTTTATCGAAGAATCTACAAACTAGTATAAGCACCTGTGAACTTTGTGCTTTTTGGAGGACCTTCTTTTCAGAAGATGGACGAAGGAGATCCACCTGGGTTCGACCTCTAGAACAGTTTTTGGAAGGGTGGGATTTATTTTAAAAGAGCATTAAACTCTTTTAAGAAACAAGCAAAAAATAATTAGCGTTTTTGCTGTAAAATCCATGTTTGTCAATAAAAATGTGTACATTTTGTATGCATTTAAAAAAAATATTTAATAAGGCATAACTAACATTTTCACTACACAATTTATCAACTGTGGTCATTAGAAAGTTCAGTGTATCTGCAGCCCATTTAATAGAAACAACAAAAGGTCCAATCAGATGTGAGCAAACAAACCCAGCAACGGGCTGGACTAAATGATGTAACAATGGCATTTTTCAAAGAGAGAGTTACAACAGGAATGTATAACTGCATTAATATACATCACTTTGCATTGTAACTAAGACATAACAAAGTTCACATTAGTAAGAAAGAACGAACAGCAGTGTGGAAGGTCTGTTTCTCTGAAACAGCTTGCGTGCAAAATGCTAATAAGGGACTGCACATGTGATTTGGTTTTGAAAGTAAACAATGCAGAAAAAAACAAAATATTGTTTGGCCTGGAGTTGTAGATTCATAGCCAGGAAATTGGCAGAATTTGTTAAGATTTGGATTACAGCTTCAGCATAGCATTCATTTAAATATCTTACTCAAAAATACAATAAATGTTTCAATATTTTATAACAGCGTCATACTGGCCCACCAGGACACAGGAAAACTCCTAGCGAGCCCAGGCCTTAATGATCTTCCTGCAGTTTCAAAACGTACCATTATGGCATATCCTGAAGGTAGTATAAAGAAGGCAAGGATTTGCAGACAAAAAAAAAAGGTAGAATACAAGTAAATCAAAGAGCCAGAAGAGAGGAAAGAAGAAGATAAAATAAATGTTAATTTCTAAAACAATATACAAGGCAGGAAAGAGAGAGGAAGTATAGAATAAAAAGGAAAGAGCGAGGTCTGCTTCTGCGGTGTAGTAAAGAGAAAGACTGAGGGACGTATTCACTAAAGCGCAAATTTGCATCCATTCAACACTTCCCCAACTCCACATTGAAATTTCTGCAAATTCTTGACCAATTGGACACCTTGCGATGTTAATGTACTAACACATCTCTTTGCACACTCAATTTAGCTATTTACCAAGTGTCGGAGTACGTTGAATTGGCAAACAACCAAGTGTACTGATCCAAATTTGCTAACTTGACTTTGCTTTTGTTAAATCCAGGGACGTTTTCTAGCATTGCTATTGTGCACAGTGGTTGTTATCTCTGGCATCCCTAAGTTTACAGTATTTGTACTATGCATTGGTTCCCAGCTTACATAATAGAATACTGTTGTTTATACAACTGAAAAAAGACACGAGACCATCCAGTTCAGCCTATTTTCCAGCAATGTTGATCCGGAGGAAGTAAAAAACCCATGAGGCCAAAGCCAATTATCCTCATATTAGGGAAAAATGAATTCCCAACTTGTCAGCATTAGTACCACTGGCTGTTCCCTGTGTTTTCTCTATGCAAAGAATTGTACCAAAGGCAATTCTGTGGTTCTGTTCTAGTGCTTCGCTACTGAGCACTGTGATATACATTTCCCTTTTTACTTTTTGCAATAATGAGTGCATTTATATTGTACTCACTTTTTCTTTTTGCGTGTCAGAGAAAAAAAAGCTTCAGTAACAAACCATTTGTAAATTGAAAATAATTACAATAAGTAATAGCATTCATTTAACGGCGACAAATGGACAAGCAAGCAACTGCTGGTGACTAAACTGTTCCTTTAACACTCATTAATTAAAAATAAATATGCACACAAGCTAGTTACTTATAATGGTTGCTGGTAATGAAGGAACATTGGTTATTTCTAATTTGGAAGAAAATTCCCAGGTCCTGGTTAAAAAGTTACAAGGAAAATGTCTCATCTGTAAAGAGGGATATTCAGAAAATATATGTTGAAAGCAGAAAGGTTTGCTGCATAATGTGCTTTCTGCATTTATTTTCTACATATCCTGCTTTACAGATTTGACTTTAGGAAGTGACATGGAACTCCAATAGACAATAAGTACAAAAAATATATATATATATCTTCATTTAATCACCACAGACCTTGAGGACATTTTGTTTCTACAGGAAAATGTCTTCAAAACTGTATTAGAAGAGATTTGGTGGAAATCAAAAGAGCATCAGGGCAGTACGAGGAAAATGTTACTTTATAAAATATATTTAACCAGAGAGAGATGTCACAATATCAAGGGCAAACTCTGTTAAAGTCGGAAAGCCGTCGGTCGCAAGATCTCGCATTGTCCCCGGATGAGTTTTTAGATATTTTTCGATAGAAAGGTAGCCATTGTAAAGTATGCCTACATTTCTACCAAAAAATATTTTAAAAAATCGAGATTGAAAAAACTTGCGCAGCAATCTAGTGGGAACAACGCGAGATCTCGCACGATAAACTCGGAAAGAACGAGGGCGATCTTGACAACTTTAATAAATTTCGCCCTTGAAAATGTAAAAAAAAAAAACAAAATCTAACAAAGAAAAAAAAAAGGAGAAATCTGAATTGATTAGTTTTTCTGGCTGCTTAAGCAATAAAAGAAACAGACCTTTTCTTATCAAGCAATTAACTCATTGTAAAACAGCTTGGAGGTTTTTTTATGTTTTCCACAAATGATCATTAGCAAAACCAAATATAACAAGGGATACTTTGCAGCACATTGTTAATCTGCCCAATAATGTCTGGTTGTTCTGTTTTTTTTCCATTTCCTGTTGGGAGTATGTGAGTTTCAGCATTACTATATTCAGTGGGCACCTTATTCACTATATCTAAATTTATTTTATTTCATGGTATACATGGTATCTCAATGAGGTTTTGAGCAAGAAAGTGATCAGTCATTTTTCTCTTTTTCTAGACCTGTCAACCTATCTAGGCACTTTGATAAGTTCTATATTTGGATAGTTACATACTCAGAGCCTGTTATAGTGTAGTATATCATAGCATAGTACAGGGGTCGGCAATATTTGCAGAGGGATCCATATTGCTCCCTCCTCCACTGGTGAAAACTGTTTCTGAAGCCACAAAGAGGGACACTCTTTGGAGGTCATGGGTGGGAGGGAGACGAACTCAGAGCCAGAACAAGGCAGCTGAAGAGCCACAGCTTGCCAATCCCTGGTATAGTATAGTATATAGTATAGTAATATCCTTTGAACTGAATAAGTTATGCGTTTAGACGCAGAGGGGTTAAATCATTTGGATTGATAAAAAAACAAAATATTGTGAAACGTAAATTTTTTCTTGGTCACTAAGGCAAAGGGTTATTATTACTCATAGACTAATATTATTTAAGTTCTTGGGGACACCAAAGAACATTTGCCTGAAGCAGAAATAATACAATATAGAGACAAAAAAAAATATCAATTGTATTTCAAAAATTAAGAAAAATTTCAACTAGGAATAAAACCCATTAAATCATACAGCAAGGGAGTGGTTGGTTGCTAATATTTCCATAGGTGTGATATAGGAAGGGGTGGAGTATGGGGTCTACATGGATGAGACAATAGTTTCATTTTAATATATAAGAGGTGGTATATACATGAAGGATAGGTATAGTAAATCACTAAGAAAAGGACATTCAGAAGAGACATTTATCCATGAAGACTTGACATACTTGCCTATACATACATGTCTATTATTTTATTTTCACTTATCTATTATTTCATTATCTTTTAATAAATAAGACTTTACTTATAGACTTATATTTCTTACATTATTTAACTGATATGCCATCAACCTGGAACAAAGCAAAAGCAGAAAAGGGACTTCCCAATCCCATAGAAGAAATATTTATTTTTTATTACACCTTATGTAGAGATTTTGTTGAGAAAGTTGTTGGATTGTGCACTCTGAATGCCAAATATCAATAAAAAAGCACATGAAAAGAGGGTTGTTTAGATAATATTTGGTAAAAATGACCCCAGTGTCTATATCATTTGAGTAAACCCCCACATCGTTAATAAACATCCCCCTTAGTGAAGACATGGTTTACATACTGTAGTACTTAGTAACAAAGGAATACTCTGTAAATAGTCCATAGATTGTCATTGTCCTCAGAAATAGTGTCGGCTCTGTGATAGAGCCACAGTAGTGATTAGCAAATATTCCTGAGGAATATGAATAAGAGCATCTGAGGCCTCAAAAAGATTTACTATGAGAATTTAAGTGTAAAGCAAAGATGAGAGGATGAAATTTTGAAAATCCTTATGTCACATGACTTAACATAAAAACATGCATCCTGAGGTTACTTAAACAGTATATACATAACAAGTCCTATATCATGATACTTTAACTGTTAACATAGATTTAGATGGACACATGACCCTATTTTTCCCAGTGTCACACTGGAGTAGTTGGGATAACCAGCAAACAAGACTGGGTCCACTTACTAAAATTCATTTGGCCTCTTCATTCCCATTTTCAATCCATGTGAGTTTTTTTTTCTAAACTATCTTTATTTTGTCTTCAAATCCCTACCTGATTTACACTACCTACAGGAACATGCTATGGGACATGGGCCCACCAGAAGTTTCCCGTATCTACAAGGGACAGTTTGACACTGATTTTGTTTAGTCTCTACCTCTGCAGTAAAATGAACAGGTAAATAAAGTGTATTTATTTTTACATATGCCTATATAAAAAAAAAAAAAAATCCTACAATATATGCATAGTTTCAGTTAAAGGTTAACTGTATATGTTTAGATAAAGTAAGGTTTATAGAAAAGTAAATCAAAGACATTATGAACATGATAGATGAGAAAACAACATATGTAAAGATGCAGAGCGCATTTTATTTTTATGGATTACTAGAGATCAAAGATGCCCAAAGATGAATTAAAAGTGTGAAGCTTTCTACCTATTAATTGAAATTCAGTACAATTATAGCATTTAATATATGGATAAAACAGACCAACTCAGTGTAATGTACTTTGACACCTGAAAATTGCTTATTTTACTCCTGCATGTTAAAGGGAAAATATGTATTTAATGCTTGCTTTCCATACTTTTGCATTTTACTAGACAATAAATTGTATGCACAGAACATCTTATTTGTAAAGGCCTCCATTTATAAATGTAAATGAGAGATGCTATAGTGCTTGCAGAGACAAAACCTTCAATTAAAATATTGAGGAGTTTTGTTTGGAGACTAGAGACAGAGGACCATAAATCAGAAATGCAAAATTCAAACTGGGACCAGCCTTATTAGTTTTTCCAATCTGTAGATCCTTTTGCCCACACTTTTTCATTCTCTTCATCCTTTGTCAAGTCTGTATGAATCCCTTAAGCCTACAAAAATGCATTTCTAAAGGTGGGACCAGAGGTCCATGGTGACTTCTACTCGTCAGTTCACTATGACAAGGATGAACATTGTCTACTAAAATGTCAGTGATGATTGAGAAAGACCACTTGGGGGGGAATTCATCAAAGTCCGAATTCGCATGAGTTGTTGGCTTCGCGACAATT
>WMED01003984.1:8354-21334 GCA_019650415.1 Pipa parva
CCCCCCCCCCCCCTCCCTGTCTCCAAGATTATCAGAGCACCATCACACTGTGCTGCCCCTATAATCCTTACCCTCTGAAGGAGGGGGGCACTATCTTAGTGCTCACCCCCTCTTTTTCTCTCTCCCTACCTAGCTCCTCTGTTGCCCAGCTGTCTGTGCTGAGCGCTATAGTGTTTCCTCTCCCCAGCAATGATTAAACTTACTGTCGCTCACAGGTAGTTACATCAATGCTGGGGGAGGAATGCTGTAGCGCTCAGCACAGACAGCCGGGCAACGGAGGAGCTAGGTAAGGAGAGAAAAAAGTGATACCCGGCGTGTAAGACGACCCCCAACTTTTCAGATTTTCAGGGGTTAAAAAGTAGTCTTATACGCCAGCAAATTTAGGAGTCTGTCAAAGTAGCGAATTTGGCAAGACATACAGTGTCATTCATCAGCTTTACTTCGGTAGATCAAAGTGATGAATTAGGTGATTTTATGGCCAGGGCTCCTACTGTTTTGACTGGCCATGCAAGAAACTGCATCCAACACTGCTGGCTTCTTTGCTATGGAAAACTGCCACTTAGTGAGTAAAGGAGTATTGCCATTGAATTGTCCCAGAGGGAAGCAAATTCACTTTGACAGTGTAATTTTCACTTTGATTAAAGTGCACCTGTCACCTTAAAACTAATACTAATTTATGTTCTACTAATGGAATAAACATTTTTGTAAATATGTATTTAAAGAGTACCTTTATACAGTATTTCTTGCCATATTACCTTTCAGCACAACGTTTGAGTGTGATTTGGCTGGGCTAAATGACATTATAGTTCCTCCAATCAGATCCCTGCTAGATTGTGACTTAAGGGATCTGATTGAAGTAGTTATGTCAATCATCATTTAGCCCCGCCCAACCTGACTCGGAAAGACAGGCACCAACTACAGTCACAGTATCAGTATGTTTAAGGAAAATCACCTGATAACATGAGTTTTTACATATTATCAATGTTTGCTTGGCATGCAAAAGTTGCAGAGGCCTTGAGAGAATATTTCCTTCACTTCCACCGTAATGGGCAGATGCCAAGTTCTGAAATATCTTACTTTCTAAGGGTATTTAGATTATTTAGTGATTGGACATGAAGCTTTAATATGTTGAGCATTCAATTGGTGTTGCTATAATACATTTTGATTCACTTAAGTCTCAACCCAACCATTGTGAAGCTGTGGTAGTACACATGTATTGTCTCTTTAAGAAAAAGAACTTTATATTTTTTTTTTCAACAATAACTTGCAGGTTCAGAATAAAAAGACTCTAACTTTGTTTGCATAGCAGTAACAATAACATCCAGCTTTGACTTTGTATCCAGTAATACTGACTCGTATGCACAGTTGCTCAGCCTTTTATACATGCTGAGTCCCAACATGCAATGCAACTTCCCTTTAAATTCCAGGAAGTGCTGCTGCACTTCCTCTTAAGAGACCTATACAGGCACACCATGCTGATCACAAGTAACATAATTTCAAATGGATATTAACTATAAACATGCATACATAAATAGAAATAAAGAAAAAACACATTTGGTACATTGCTCCTAGGTGCTGACACACCCAAAGATAGAAAAGTAAAGACATTAGGGGCCAGTCTATGAAAGAAAAGTAAAAGAAATAGTAGAAAGAGAAAAACACACACCAAGAGGTTGGTCAGTGAATGGGAACAATCTTACATCAATTAAAATGGCACACAAAAACAATTTTACGATTTACTACAGGGGTCCCCAAACTACGGGCTGCATCCGGCCCTCTGAGGCCATTTACCCGGCCACAATTGCCAGGTCCTGGACTAGGGGTAGGCAGCCGCCTAGGGCGCTGCAAAAGGGGGGCGCAATCTAGGCGCTCGCCCCCTCCTTTTACGGACCTGATGCCCGGCTCAATCTGCTGTAAAGATTAGTGTTGCAGCGCTCCTCACTTCCTCCCCAGCACACACCAATGATGTAACTACACGTGATCAGGAAGCGGTGGGGGAGGGAGTTGGGAACGCTGTAACACATTTCTACAGCAGACAGAGCTGAGCAGGGGGAGGAGGGAGCACCAGGATAGTAGCCCCCTCCTTCAAAGGACATAGAGTAGGGAGGGGGTTAAACAGCAGTGTGGCAGTCTGTACACTGTATTTGAAATAAGATATGTGCCTAGGGATTTTCATTATTTATTTTTTTATAGTCCAGCCCTTCAGCAGTCTGAGGGACAGTGAATTGGTCCCCTGTGTAAAAAGTTTGGGGACCCCTGGTTTACTACCTCACAACTATCCTCCAACTTAGTGGTGGCAAACCTTTTCGGCATAAACTGCCAATTATGTCACTCATCCAGTGCCTCCCCCTGAAGTGCAGGCACTGATGAGTGACTTCGTCACGCCTGCGTCAGGGTGGAGCTCTGACTGCAACTATCCTACCAAGATGCTTGCTGGGAGGGTCTAGGATATCTGTTAGACTGTGCAGTGCCCGTAGAGGGCTCAGTGCCCTCTTGGGCACACCTGCCATAGGTTCACCAATGCTGCTCTAACTTATTAAATGAGGGGGTCAATTGATGTCCCACAAAATGGCATAATAGTATTCTATTTTTTTTTTTACTTTTGTGCATACAAAAGCAGTTTCTAGCATTGAGGTACCTTTTAAATAGCCTATTTAGGCTATGCTTGTAAATCTTAACGTTCAGAGGTTTAGGTTGTGCCTATGGATAAAACTTTGTAAACTGTAGCTATACATGTCGACACAGGTGAGTAAGTAAACTTTTATGGCCACTTAATAAATGTGCTTCTTTCTATATAAAGACATAGCCTTGTTACATAAACTTATGTTGACTTGGAATACTTTTGGATCAATTTTATGGACTTGTTATATACTAATGTATAAAGCTGCAAAAGGTGATTTAAATCTGTAGTTGCTGTAAAGAAATGAATACTGCAAGTCATTTTTTTAAACCTTTTGTATAGATGGTTCTGTATGCATTTTTAAGTTGCACAATAGTCTTATGGGCATAGTTGGTTAGTCAAAACTTTTGAATGAAAAGTTGTGTGGCGGATATTAGTTGCCTTGTTTTGTTTTTTTGCTTTAGAAGGATGATTTAGGGAGAACCAAAGATTGCTGGGGCTGCACATCTGACACCCCAGCTCTTTCCACCTGCAGCAATGCTGATATATTCCGCCGAATAAACGCTATGCTGGACAACTCTCTGGATTTCACTGGTGTCTGCACCACCCCTAATGCCAAAGGCAAATGTGACCACCTTCAAGGTAAGATAAGAACATTCAAGCTTTCCTTTTCTGAACGGTCTTTTACACTCATTGAAGTGTGAATGTGGTAGCTGCAACTATCAATTGTTTAGACAAATTATCATGGCAAAAAATGTAATCCTCAAGAGTTTTGTTCAGTAGTCCTAGACTGACAAGTAGCTTCACTGGTAAAATCCTCCTTTACACCCTGTAGGTGTTTTGTTTAATAACACCCATGTGCTTTGGCTTATTGCTTTTTTCATAAGGCTTGCTAACTGCTACAAAACACTGCTGTTGCTCACTTCAGAATAAGCAGGCTTGTTTGTAAGCTCAGACATCCTGGTTGACAGGGCTTTTGAGTCTGTAAGCCAAAGCTCAGACTCCTCAATTTCCCCTAACTCCAACTCCCTCGTGCATGCCGCATGTTTAAGAGAGAACTTAATTTTAAGCTTTTTATCATCCTTATGATACAATAATCAAACTAGGTAGAACATAAAATATATTTATTGGATACCAATTTGCAATTAAAGTTTTGTGTTCTAAATTAGAAAGCTAATTTTTGTAGTGTGCAAACTTCTTTAATCCTGTTTTCTCTAGCAGATCTGTGAGTGCAGCCATTCCTTCCAGTGCCTTTTCCTCTGATCTGTAGCAAGGAGCTTCACTACTGAGCTCGTAAATAAATCGCAGCACACATTCATTTCAATTAAGAGCCTAGATCCTTGTATAAGGAATAGAACAGACCTTTACAGGACATTTCATTATTTTCCCAAATTCTTATGAAAATATATTCAGCATATACTGCAATGAACTAACTACCAATTTATTATATGTCTTGGGAGTCTGTCGGCCCATTTTATAACTACTCCAACCCCACCAAAATGGGCCCGACTCCACAGCCCTGCTGGTTGAGTAAAACATGGTTGCAGTATATAACACATACTGGCTTATCCTGGCATTACCTATCTTATCTTCTAAAATTTCCCTATATAATGGGCATAGGGAGGATAGTAGTCCAACCCATATGTAAAGACAGAGGTCTGACTCAAGATTGCATGCAATGGCTTGGTTAAACATTGATGAGAAGCAATGGTTTTTGACTACTCATAGGAGGAGAGAATAGGACCTTGTCTTCTGGGTAGCCAATTTTAAGGGAATGGGAGACGTGCTGGACAATACCTTCCTGCAAACATGTTCAGGAGAGGGAAGCACTTTTAAAGTTTTTCTTGTACCTCTTGGTAAACACTAACTTTAGACTAGATTTTAGTTTCTGTAGTATTGCCTTTCTAGCAATTCTGCATACTCCTCTTAATGGTCCCCTCCTGTTGCACTTTCCTACTGAGACTTCATAAGGTGCTGTATCATGGACTGATAAATACTCTACCCGCTCAAAACAGGATAAATGCAGGCAGGTGGAGGATCAAGTAAGATGAGTAAGTTGTATTATTTTGGATAAGCTTTTGAAGGCTGCTGAAACGATGGTTTGCAGCAACTGCAAAAAAGGGCACTAATTAATCTGTTTAATAGCAAGCATTTCTTGCCTTGATATTAAGAATTGCCCAAAAAAGCAAAATGGGGTTTTATATGGAATCCTCTCCACTTTCCTATTTCTGAAATGGCTGACTCCTTTGAAAAAGTAATAGCCTACACCTTTATCAGATGTGGATGAGGTCATGTACACCTTCAGCAAGAGACCAATATTTCAAGATTCACCAGAATGGCAACATCTAGACAAGGGTAAAAATACAAAGAAAATATAATTTGTAGCAGTTATCCATTGTGGATCTTTGGGACAAAGCCTCAGTAGATTCTAAAATTTCTATTTTCAAGTTGTCCTACTCTTCCTACTGGATACTATATAGCCTTAAATTTAAAGACTACTATAAAGATCTTTTGAAAGTTGCTTCCTCTTCCATTAAAGCTTGGTATTTTCCAAAATAGTTGATTAAGACCATTTAGTTTCTTGGGGTATTAAAGAAAACTATAGGCAGATATGGTTTGCATTCTTAATTTCATATTTAAGATACAGTAAACATGTGTTGCTCTCTTGCTAATTTAAACAAAGTTGACACACCCATTGGCCGCATAGCCTTCTAGAGAAATTGGGCTGTACTGTTGGCAAAAGTTTAATGTGCTGAGGAGGAGCATTAGAGCTACCAGTTGCAATGGACTGCAGATATTGTCAGTCTTCTGTACCCATTTTTGGAAAATTAGCTGACAGCGGTCCTATTTTCTTAAAGGTAGCTAATGTCAGACTTATGGGCCCCCACCCATTATGTGAAGTCAAGTGTATTTGGAGCAATGCACCTACTCTAATTTGCTCAATTGACACTGCAGAATATACAATATTTGAAGTACCTGTGCAAGACACCATAAGATCGTGATTGTCATAGTTGCCTGAATTGGAAGTGTATTTTCTACGTCACAGAATTTCTTTAAGAGAACGTGAACAAATGCCAATCAAATGCAAATTAAGTTATTTGTGACTATTTAGCCTTTAGGCAAGAAATGTACCTTATGCATATGGTATTGTACTAGCTCAACAGTGTGAATGGATGCCATTTAAAGTAGTCCCAGGATATGGATGCCTTAATCTTGGTAAACTAACTTTCTTGTAACAGCATTCATGTACAGTATATGCTCAGTCTGTACATCTTGGACTGAGGCAAAATAGACTCCCGTTGTTGGTTGAAATATCTGACTTTGTACACCATGCATGATTGATTGATCTCTGTTCAAACATTTGATTATTTTTCTAGAGTTTCATTAACAGCATCTGCAATTTATTTTTCATACTACTTATTTAGTAGATAAGAACTATACCCATTCCTCATACTGGAGCTGGTTACTAGTGTGCTCTGAAGCCTTTAGTAAGGTACCATATTGAGCTGCATCTTGAAGGCAAAAAAGATTTTGATAAATAACTAATACTCAAGCAACCATATTTTATAATGATTTTAAAGGTAAATTGGTGCTTCTTAGTGGCAGTAAAGTTATGCACCATGTTAGCCATACGTTTAAGCAAAGACGGGAGTATAGGTGATGACTTTTATTGGCTAACAGAATACAGGTAGTCCTCGACTTGCGTCGTTGATCCGTTCTTACGCGGCGTCGTAAACCGAATTTCGATGCAAGTCGGATCATACATTCATACAGTATGGTTCGACTTACGTCGCAAAACCGTGTAAGTCAGAACAAGGCATGGTTGCATGCAGTTCGACTTGCGTCACGAAACCGTGTAAGTTGGAACATGGCATTGTATAAAGCGTTGTAACCCCGAAACGACGTAACTCGAGACCGTCGTAACCCGAGGACTAACTGTAGATGGTAAATGCAAGCTTTCCAAACTACTAAGGCTTCTTAATCAGGCAATGCCTGTTGTAAGCTGTTATGCAGCTTACCTCCATTAGCCAGGTACAACAAACACTTAACAAGTCATAGCCATGCAAAGTGTTCAGCAGGTGCCAATCTTTGTCAGATGTATCACTTGGAAAAGTGTTAACTTTATTTTTCCAACTGCTAGAAAATAATTGGTCTAAAGTATATGAACTTTGGGCCCTCCAGTTGTAGATATATAGATTATAGCTCCAAGTCTCAAATTTATTTTTAATTCACTTCTAAATTATTGACCTCAGTCAGCTTTTGCCCTTTAACATTTAAAGTACATTCTGCAAAATCTATAATATTCCACTCCTGATAGTATAGCCAAGAGTACATTTGCAAGGTAGAAAGGTATCCTAGTTATCTTCATAAACCTTGGCTTTCAGCTAGTTTTCATGTCGGTCTTCTTATGATGCAAACAGTCAGGATTTTAGTCCATATAACCCTAGTGGTCCTCTGTTACAATGAAGTGTAAAGTTAATGACTTTCAGGTTTCAAAATATAGGAAATAGCAGCATGGTACACTAATTTTGTAAGTTAAATTGTTTACTTTTGCATAGCAGAAGGAATATAAAGAATTTCTATTGTATAGTGTGTACCAAATGATGCATACTACTTGCGGACTCACCCAACACCAAAGTCTGTACTGATCTATGTGCCTTCAGAATGTTTTCTGTGTATTGCTCACTGGTAAACAATCCTCTGCCATGCTAGCTTCTATCGTCCCCAAAGCAAACAGATTATGCTAGCACAATTGAGAAGCTCTGCGTTGCTGCTGCTGATTCAGGCTTGGAGCCTGTCCAGAACTCTGCATAGGGGAGCTGGAAGGGGTGGGAAGTGATGAAGGCAGGGCTAGTCCTAAGCAGTGTCTGCGTTTATGTGCACAGAAGGTTCCTTTACTGACAGCTGCAGTTTCTTTCCCTTTTAACGCTCCTGCATTCTGTTACATCAGTTAATGCTAATGTGAATAGCTCATTGTTGCCTAAATTCTTATTTCTGACATTGCAGCAAACACTGATGTAGGGCGGTGTGGTAATTGGGGGGTGTTTTGGCTGCATGGCAGCAGGTGCCCCTCAACCTATTGCAGGTTAAAGGGATTACATTGACTAAAATAGTGGAAGTTGTCTAGCAATGCTAACGAATGTGTCCTGTCTCTGCACAGACTATCAAGATACAGAAGGAACTGCAGCAACCAGGATGCTGTTTCCAACTTCTCATGAACCTCTTCCTCGCGGCCTTCCAGATACCAATGACCTGTGCCTTGGTCTGCAGTCACTAAGTCTGACAGGGTGGGACAGACCCTGGAGCACTCAAGACTCTGAGGCTGCTGGACAGACAAGTACTCCAACAGCTGCTCAGTCTGGTAAGCATGCTGTTTTTAACAGATTAACTTGGGGTGCCGTGTTGGTCTGTTTATTTAGGGGGAGGAGTTGGGCACTAAGTGGGTGATTCTGCCCCTACTTTAACACCCTGTACTTAAAATTTTATCTTGGATAAAGAACGCGTTTAAGGGAATTATTTGTAAAGGCATTTTTATTCCTTGGACATGTGGGCACAAGTTGTGTACAAATGTGGGCTTTCTATTGCAGTTTTTCTTCAGATTTACTTTAGTGTTTGATGCAGTGACAGCGTGATACACTTTTGGTGTGTTTCATGATGGGAATAGTGCTAACCTGGTTCCATGGTGAGTTTAGGCCTTCATCATACTCTTCTGCAGTGGTATAGGCAATATAAAATAAAGGATATGTTGGCAGGTTTTTTTTTTATGTAAAAAGTGTTTTTGTTTTTTTTCATGGCATTAGTAGATCTTGATGGTATATCATAAAAGTAGACACGGCATTGTCTGCATCTCCTGTTTGTGCATATAGGAAATGCTAGTATTTAAACATTTTAGCTTTAATCTAATAACTTATGAAATTGTAGGTTCATTTTCAGTGCAGGGCAATGTAATTATTGGTATAACGATCCTCCATTAAATATATTTAATTGCTATGATGAAAATTGATGACTCACATTGACATAAGTCACCAATAATACAGGTCTGTTTCTGTATTGTATTGAGTAGGTGCCTGGACTGGTGCTTCAGTCTTCAGTGTGAATGCATAACTCAAGCACAGAAACATTAACTATAAGAGGGCCTCTTATGAAACGTGTATAGTGCAGGACAAGGTTTTAGTACAATCTTGCACACTGATCACATTCCTTGCATGTGTTTATATAAAAATATTTAACCCACTTGATACTAGTCTATAAAGGTTAATGTATAGATATACATGAAAGGATATCCTAAAGCTGGCAGTTGTCATGTGACAATCTATTGCATTGCACATCTATGACTGACTGCCTTAGATTTAAAAAAAAAAAAAAAAATTTCAGCAGTTGACAGTAAAATTCAGGATGCATATTTGGTCTAACATGATGGCTGTGGGCTTGCTAGCATTAAAGATGGCAATGGAACTGAATGCTTTGGTTCTAAGTTAGACTTCTGATGACTAATCGGGACACTGTTTTGTATAGATCTTGTGTTGTCTCCTCAGAGGGTGCCCAGGATCTCTGCAGCCTGCTGAGCAAACTAGGGCTGCACAGTAAGTTTGTGTGTATGTTTAATGTAGATCTATTGGGTTTGGTGGGTAGCTTATTTCTGATGATTGGGGGGGGAGGGGGGGGGGTTAGTCTGTTCTGGCTGATTGTGATGAATCTGGGATAGACTGTCTTAAGCCCTTCCACCATCCTTTACTGCAATGGGCTCCTAGCCAAACTTTGACGGTTATGGTGTTGAAAAGTGGTAATTCTTACAGCCTTTAAAATATATATATTTTTAGTGAGATGGGAAACGGGCAAAAAGACATAACTAACAAATTATTGAAGCATATTTACAACACTGGATTGCTTTATTCTCCAATAATTTGTTTTAGTTAGAGAGAAACAAGCAAAAAGACATACTAACATACCTTTATAGTATGTATAATTTTATTTATAAAGCGCCACAAATTTACGTAGCACTGTACAATACAAACAAGGGAAAAGTGCATTAAACAATACGAGTAAAATATAACAAAGGTACATCAAATTAAGTGCTAGGCAGTGATTGACACAAGAGGTTGGAGGTCCCTGCCCAAAGGGGCTTACAATCTAAGTATTATGTAAAATTACAGTTGAAACCAAAAGTTTACATACACTTTATAAACACACGCATGTCTATTTTTTTTTCCTCACTATATGACATGAAATCAGGACAAACCTTACCAGTTCTAGGTCAATTAGTATTACCAAAATTATTTATCTGCTAGATGCCAGAATAGTGAGAGAATTTAAGGCATTTTAATACTTTCAGCAAAGTCAAAAGTTTACATACATTTCATTAGTACTTGGTAGCATTGCCTTTAAACTGTATGATTTTGGCCAAATGTTTTGGATATCTTTCCACAAGCTTCTCACAATAGCTGATATGAATTTTGGCCCATTCCTTCTGTCAGAACTGGTGTAACTGAGCCATGTTTGTAGGTCACTTTGCTCGCACCTGCCTTTTTAGCTTTTCCCATAAATTGGCAATAGGATTGAGATCAGGGCTTTGTTATCCTTAAGCCACTTTGTAGCCAGTTTGTCAGTATGCCTTGGGCCATTGTCCAGTTGGAAGACCCATTTCTGCCTAAGCTTTAACTTCTGGCTGATTGTCTTGAGACATTGCTTCAGTATTGCCACATAATCTTTAGGGAAATATTATAAATGTTTCTCTGTATTGCTCGACTTTGTATTTGCCTACAAAAACCTGAGATATTGGTCAAAACACTGTTCCCAGGTATGATTAGAAGGGCCTGTGGTTGTCATAATGTGCTACTTTCTATGCTTTGTTTAAACAGATCAAATATTTAATGCAGTGATGAGTTTAAAGGGGAACTATAGTCAGATTAAATCTTTATATAAATGGTACCAAACCTTAGTGAGATTTGTTTCTCAACAGCAGATGTTTCATGTGACACAGAATGATTGAGTAGGCAGCACTGAATCTCATGCAGCAAGAAGTGTGTGTGATGTGTACTGGCCAGTTTTCCATGAATAGGTACCCTCCCCCCCAACTACTTAATGCCTGCCCACAAGTCATTTTATATTCTATAATCTCCTGCTCTCCTACTTGATTTATGCAGCCAAAAGGTCAGCACACTGCTTAACCAATAGTACTCTGGCAGCTTTTTTCTTCTCTTCTTGCCTGACTTGCAGAAAAAAGGAGAGGGGGAGGAAAATGTCAGCTCTCAGGAAAATGAATGAAGTGAATCAAACGGCAAGCATATGATCTCTTCCCTAAACGTTTTTAACTATTTATGTCAGCAATTGGCTTAATACAGTGATGCCCAACCTTTTTCTGCCTGGGAGCCATATAAATTTGTGACATGCATGTCACAGGCTGCTTCAAAGTTGCTACCGTAAAGTCACAACAATTTTCAAAGTTGCGGCTACAAAAATATTTAAATAGTAAAGTCGAGGTTGCGACAATATTCTCATTATAAAAGAAACAACTGCGACAATAGCAGTCTGTTGTGACTGTCTTTAGCGAATTCACACTTATACGCAACAATTCGGACTTGGGACAGGATAGTACCACGTCAGGCCGTAGATTGGGCATCACTGGCATAGTATAAAGGAGTTTTATATGTATGTGTGCAGTTATATAGTCACTGTAGTGCCCCTTTAATGTTTTGGATGGAAGATTGTAAGATAATTTGGCAAGGATTCTAGTGTTGATTTTTTTTTTTTTTTTTTTTTTTTTTTTTTTTTTTTTTTTTTTTTTTTTTTTTTTTTTTTTTTTTTAAGAAGCTTTAAATCTATAATTCACCTTAAAATGTTTCTGGTTGCTAGCATAAATAACTTGACATCCAGGCAATTATTCTGATGCCAGACTAGACAAAAATAAGGGTTTGAATAGATATTATTGGAAAGATTCTACATTAATGGATTATGTGGATGCAACCAAAAGATGAAGCAAATGTGATAACCAGTTGCAATGTTCCTATAATAAATCATAACCATTTTAAGGTGGCTCCTAAACATTTGGCAAACTTTCAAACTGCAGACATACGTTCATCCCTTAGAAAAGTGATGTACATGGATAATAATGGAAAATTTTGGTTTTGCTCCCACACCTTCTACCCCTTGTTTTCTTTGAGGTAAGTTATGCTAACTAATGTAACTTCTGGTTACTAAGATCCTACAGTTACATCATTTTTTCTATTGTGGTAACTATCAAATGCAGTGTAATTGTGATGCAGGTTCATCATACAAATCAAAAGTTTAAGGAACCCTAAACATGAACAGCATGCCTGTTGTACAACATGGTAGATAACATCTCTCCACAATGTCATGTGTTTTTATAGGGTGTACAATGTATATTCAATGGAAACTCATTGCCATTGAAAACCTGTTTCAGCGGTCCTCTCATTGTTCTTTCCCATTATGGAATGCAATGACAACCCGTATAACATATACTACACTACTCATAAATTATGTCCTATTTAGAGCATAGGGAACAACTTAAAAAAAAAGCAAGGTAATTGTAGTAGAACACTTGCACTAAGGCCCTGAAGTATTTGACTTCACAATATTATGTACCCAAATGTTACACAAGCAGAGCACCCTTTCGTGCCTCGCCTAACTTTTCATTGTGCCTCACAAGTGAGGCCTGCTTCATAATTTAAATGATTGGGTGATGGAGAGAACAAAGCTATATTAACAAACTTATTTTGGCATAAACAAAATTAAATATTGACCCTTCATCAGGAAGGTGCTTACGGAATATTTAATTGGAAATGAGTGCATAAAGTTTTCTTTTTTTTGGGGGGGGTAACAATATCTTACAAACATGGTATTAAGCAAAATAATTGGTCATCAAATAAATGAGGCATAAACACTTGAAATACAAATATTTTCCAACTGATGCTGCAGAAACATACAGTTTAAAAGTGGTGTAACCAGAAAAGTTAAAAGGATTGCACTTTCCCTTTTAAGAAGTAAGAAAAAAGCACATAAAGTACACTATGTCCATATTCAATGTTGAAAAGATACAACATGCAGTCACATGAACAAGATTCTTTATCTGCTTTCAGGAAAAACTGAGTTTCACGAGGATAGTCTGCGGCTTGTGATTTGCTGGTAGAGAGAATTCACTATAGTATAAATGGATTTTAGCAATTGAATTTGAAAGCTGATACACTCACGTTTAGACAGTTTTCAGGCATAGGAGCTATTCACACTTTTAGTACTTTTATATGCCTGAACACTTTTAAATGTAAATTGAATAAGAGTCACCTAGGGCAGTGTTTCCCAAAGTTTGTGCTTTCGTGGCCCGGTTATTTTTGTGCTTATCCTT